>JAXQQM020079328.1:0-16045 GCA_034641835.2 Pinus albicaulis
CGTAGCAGCCAATGGCATGAAAATTAATCATACATGTTGGATAGCTGAAATGAGATATCCTTATCTTCCAAACTGTTGTCATGCTATTGATGTTTTTTTCACTTGTATCAGAGGCTACAAAGGATGAACTCGATCTTTGAAGTTTGTAGGGTTGAACTTCAACAACAACACCCCATTGAAAATTACTCGAGAATCGAAGATTACTAAAATGATCCGAGCATATAAAACACACACTCCTTCACTCAGCATGAAAAATCTCAATAATTATTCATTAAAACCATAAAAATATTCAGCTAAAAATATACATATGAAGGAAATAGAGCCATTCAAATGAAATACTGATATAAAAACATAAAACTCTTTGGCCAAATATTACATTAGGCAACCTCTTGGCTCTCGGCCCTTCAAACCATCTCTCACTCTCGTTGTACTCCTTACTACTCTCATTTGTCTTTCATCCTCAAAAAACCCTCCTATATATACATAAATAATTAATTTATTTAACTCCATAAATTCCTCCACACAAATCTCAACTTAAAATCTAATTTAGATTTATTCTAATTTTGGACTCAACAAAGTCCCATATATGGAATTTCTCTATGTATCTACCTAATTTAATATATATTATCCTTTAATTAAGAATATTTACAAAAATCATTACATTTATAATTTCTCTTGCTAATTTAATAAAATAAGAAATTTAATTTAATAAAATAATTAAGTCTCACCCTTATTACATAATTAAATAATGAAAATTTGGCTTGGATGCTCCTGCATCAGACTCCCCATGTAGAGAAGTTTCCATAGACTCATGTCTATGAGGTCCATCACTTTTCTATAATAATGCGACAACTACAAGTCCTGATGACTTGCTCCCTCTAGGATTCCACACTCTATTCTGCTGCTGGTCCTTCGGAGTATCAACTCGATTTGATAACTCATCATCCACTCTGTTGATCAGATTCCATCGGCTTCTCCAACACTTTCTTTCGCCAATTACTTGGAGTAATTCTTCTTTGTCGAACTCTGTCATCTCCAACTGAGTTAAACTCTCAACTTTCTACAATGGAAAATAATCAAGAACTCTTTCTTGAGTACAACTATAGTCTTTGATTGCTTTTATAGCAACAATTCTCTCGTCTGGTGTTGTACCTGCATTCACCAACAAGCTGTTAGTTTTAAAAAGGTAAGACCTTTCAGTCTCATTTGATGCTTCAAGCATCCATCTCCCATGATCGACTTTCTAGAATTCAATAGATTCTATTTCGAATTGCTGGCTGCTTCCATATTCATCCTGTTGGATCAATATTTATGTCTCCTTTTTGTCTTTATGGACACAACTCCCTTGCTTCTCCTGATCTTTCACCTCAACTCCAAATAATTTCCACTCAACTTCTCTGACTTCGACATCATATCTATTAATTTCGTTTCCTATACATACAGTTACATCATTATCTGAAAATTTATAACATTCATTCAACTCTATAATCATTTCATCTCTATCATACATAGTAACTGCAATTTCGTCTGGATCAGGTTCTGCAAGTTTTTCTTCTCCATCAGGTTCCTTAAGCCATTCTTCCAAGAACTTGATTTCCCTATGAAATATTTTCAGCACTTCATCACAACTTTGATTCTTCCTCTGGAAATCTTCCTGAGTTGTCCTGGTTTTAGAATCATTACATTGTAAACTTTTGTCAGCAATTTCATTAAACAAATACATTTGTTTACCTCCTTGGAATTTTTCTTTAGCATTTCCATTTTTCTTTTGCTCCATAATAGCTTCAACTTGCTGTTTTACCCCAAACAAGAATTCATTTATGATTTCTTCCTGTTGTAACAAATCATTACCTTTCCCCTCTAAAAGGAATTCTCTACCAGACTTTACCTCAAAAGTTTCCTTCATCTCTATGACAGTTCCATCAAACTGCTCACCATCTCTCGCATATCCTGCAAACATACATAAACAATGCAAGGCTTCATAGCCTCATCTGCTTCTCTCGCCAACACACCTTCAGATGCTTTTGAACTATCCCAATAGTTCATGAGATCTTCCTCATTGATCTCTTCACCCAGACTTTCACCCTGTTCTAGGCCACAAATGGAAACATCCATTTTTAACTCAGCCTCTTTGATTTCTTCACAACTCAACATTTGTTCGAGCTTCCTCAACTCTTCCATAAACTGTATGTTTACCTGCTTTTCCCTTTTTGCGTGTAGCTTCTGCCAGTTTACATTCTTTCTCATGGTCCAACCATGTGTCTAGTTTTTCACATTTTCCCGCAACAACTCCATTAACCATTCAAGGTGAATTGTTATCTCAGCCTTCTCCCGCTCGTAATCTTCATTCGTCAACTGTTCACATATGCCACTTACCTTGGCATTTTCCTTCTTCTTCCTTCTATTGTGGTCTTCATCATATCTTCGGAAATGACTTTCAACAGTCATCTTCCCCTCCTTTGTGAACTTCATCTGTTCACGTGTGGATTCCACTTCTCAGCAATCCTTCATACTTGCCATTCATCAAAATGCAAGTTCTCCTCCTGCGCTTGGCTTCTCTTGGTTCTCTGTCTTGGAACCAATCTCTGGCAACCCTCTTGCTTCACTTTGCTGCAAACAACACTTTAGTAACACACGTGTTACAATGACCAATTCTTTGGGTGTCAGGCTCCGCCGATCATGCACCCAATTACATTCAGACTTTTGACTTATCTTACGACTCTTTGACTTCAGACTTACGCCAATTTGTCATCTTGGATGAAAATACTCAATCTCAACTCAAACTATCCAAACTTTCATTTGACTCTAACTTCTGTTTTCACTTTGGACTGATCTACAATTATGACAATGGATGTTTTCAAGTTATATACAATCTTCACTTTCTTTCATACTTCATTCTTATGAAAAATCATCAGTTTGCCCTTATCATTTCACATGATACTGAAGTCTTTAGTCGAAATGCAATTCAAGTTTTTCAAGATTTATTTTAAGGTGAAAATAAATAAACCATTCAATCTTCAATGTTCAAAAATACCTTCTTGAATTATCATACCTCATGTATTGTTAAGGTTATTAATAAACCTTTTTCTTTGCAATCTCAATTCTCTGGTTTCCACTCTTCTGTGCTGTCTTTGTCACTGTAAACACTCGCATGCCCATAAGCTTGTCATCTGAATGCAATCATTTCCCCGCACTTATATACACCATGCAACATCAATTCACATCTCTTCACCTGTTTACAGAGAACAAGCAACTTCTTCGATGAATGATGTACAACTTGTACATTGTGTTTATCCTGAATATCACCTCCTTAAATGCCGTCACATGATGGTAAAAACAAAGGTTTACAACATCAAGCAATTATATTTTCAATCACCAATCAAAAGAACTCTTCTTTTCCCAACTACAGGCTTTGGTCCAAAATGACTTAACCAAAACTGTGAAGAATCCACATTATGCATAATAAATCATCACACTATGCATGATAAACCTCCTCATATAAACATGCATGTCTGCCTTCATATCACCCAGGATAGTACATTTTCCCTTTCATTTTCCATTCATTTATACTTCCGCATTTGCAACATTTCCACTCTTTCATAACATTTACAAAAGATTATCTTCTCAAGTATGGCAAGGAGATTTAATCATCCAGATTTTAAATATCCCTGCTCAATGAATATTTATTCATTCAATGAGCACTTACCTTGAATCTTCTCGTGGTTGAAATGATCCAACCCTTCTCTCGCATATTCTTTTAAGAATACATTCAAGCCTCTACAGACTTACTTTGAATGTGCAAGGTCCATTCTCCAACAATCTCTCCCCAGCAATTTAAGCCAAGTTCCTTTATCTCAATCTCTTCAATTTCAATTCCTTGCTTTGAAAACATGCAATATTAATCTAACTGAATGTCCATTCAAGATTACACTCTCCAAAAAAAAAGTGCATGAACTATTTGCAAATATTTTACCTCTATCAATCCTGGTGACTTTTCCTTATGCTGGAAGATGGTACGAAGGAAATACTAGATCCATATCTTGAATGTTTCGATGGAACCACACCTCTTTAACACTTTAACACGATTCCCACTATTCAAATTATTATAGTAAAATATGCAGTTTTACTAAGGTCCAGATATGTGCTTCTAACTTGATGAACTTATTCTCATTTCACCACTTAATGGAAATTACAATTTCCACTACTATTAACACATATGAAAATCCAGCTTCATGACAGTTTTGTGTTGATGCAAGCTTCATTCAACAACTACGGACCATGGTTATACATCCAACCATGTCAACATGTGGTATATGAATTCAGTTGTAAAACCAAACAACTCAATGCAATCTTTAACATCGAATCCACTTCCCATAAGCCAACACAGTTATGAACCCACGATGTAGCCAACAAAACACAATATATAATCAACACAATGTTTAATGTGGTTGGAATGTTATGTAATTCACAAAAAAATGACTGAATATAAAATTTTTAATGTACCAATTACCGTCCATTTATGGAAGAACTCTTCACGTGCGACCAAGGGATTCAAGCTTGCGTTTCATACCATGGAAACCATCTAAATAAACATGAAAGCTAGGTTTTTGTTTGAGACAAACCACATGAAATGTTAATGCAACAATTGATGGAGTCTCTGCAACGTCCCTCGGCTACTCTCACAATGCGTCGAGCCACACCGTTTCAGTGTCCCTGGCTACTTCTTCTTCACGGTGCTTCGAACCTCAGACCTTTGTAGTGTTCTGTTCTATTCTTCTTGGGAATTCACACCACGCTTTACTTCATGCGCATATCCCAGCTCCACGCATCTATCAATTATAGGTCGAACGCATAAGAGGAGCTCACCCAATGTTAATAGCTAATGTGTGAATACACATGGTCATGGTTCATCGACTAGAATGTCAAGGTTGTAGTTCTAAAGCCAATTTATTTGGCAAGTTATTACTTAGTGAGACTTGCTCAAGGTTTCCCATGCATTGTCTAATTTCACTTCAAGACAAGTGTGCCACCATTCATCCCAACGCTGGCTCCAATGTATTACTTAGGACTTAGATTCGGACTCTGTTTCTAGATATTCACAGTGTTTACTGTTACGTTGAATCCATTGGTCTGTGGCTCAAGCGATGGACACTCATACGCTCACTAACTCTGCAAAGCATGGATCACTGATTGAACTCATAGTGCCATCGAACTACGTGGGTTCTCTTGTTGTGGAGTCACAACCTTTCAAAATAGTGTGGAATTCATTTTTCTCCTGAATGCGCTCTCCTTAATTATGATTACGATGCCTTTTTCCTTTTGCAAAGACCCAATTTCTCTCCTCCACAGCTAACGCAAAAGGAATCCTCTTGCACTGGCTATCAACACCTTTCCATGATATGTGTATTCCTGTACTCATAACTTGCACACACATTATATGTAGATATATACATATAAATTGTGGACTCAAATGAAAAGTATAATAAATCAATCAACTCTCTCCCAAGCTCTCATAAGAAATCGTTTCCTGCTCTTGTACAAAATAATGTAGGGATTCTACTATAGAATAGATCCGAGCATATAAAATACACACTCTTTCACTCAACCTAAAAAATCTCAATAATTCTTTATTCAAACCATAAAAATATTTAGCTCGAAATACAGATGAAGGAAATAGAGCCACATAAAAAAATATACTGACAATAAACCAAGAACTCTTTTGCCAAATATTACGTTGGGCGACCTCTTGGCTCTTGGCCCTTCAAACCATCTCTCACTCTCACTGTTCTCCTCACTGCTCTAAGTTGTCTTTCATCCTCAAACAACTCTCCTATATATACATAAATAATGAATTTGTTTCACTCCATAAATTCCTCCACACAAATCTCAACTTAAATCTAATTTAGATTTATTCTAGTTTTGGACTCTAAAAAGTCCTGTATATGGAATTCCTACTCCCTATATTATCTACCTAATTCCATTCCACTCATATCCTTTAACTATTAAAGAAAATTTACAAAAATCCTCACATTTATAATTTTTCCCCTAATTTATTAAAAATAAGGAATTTAATAAATAAAATAATTAAAATGTCTCACCCCCCTTATTACATAATTAAATAATGAAAATTTGGCTTGGATGCTCCTACATCATTATCACACACAGAAGCATAACAACGTGGAAAATATCACCACAAGAGCATAACAACTGGAAATTGTCACCACAGGAGTGTAACACTATGGTTTTATTCACACAGAAGCATAACACCGTGATTTTATTCGTCACAAGGGTGTAACACTATAGTTACGATACACCGCAGAAACGTAACACCGGTGTTCTCTATTGCACAAGAACGTAACACATCTTTCTTTACAAGTATTATATTCACATAGAAGTGTAACAACTAGCCTTATCTATTCCATGGGAATGTAACACTAGTTAATTTACACCACAGGAGCGTAATAACCAACCTTCTCTTCAGCACAGGAACGTAACACGAGTCTTCTTTCACGGTTGTAAGAAAATTTTGAGAGTATGGAAGGGTAAGTGAAGTAGAGAAACATTTCTTTCACAAATATGAAAGGGTAACAATGAAATAAAAATGAAGTTTCCTTTCCCTTTATAAGTTGATGACACTTTTACCTTTTCTCATGACATTTACAATGACTTTTTAACCCTTTTTACACTTGAAAAAATGACATGTTGCTTCGTTAACTAAGATGCAGAGGAAAGAACCAACCTTTTATTCTTTGGCATTTGAGGTGAAATTATAGATCCTTGATGAGACATCAAGGCACAATTTGCTTCTTTTTCATGGGGACAGTGAGACTGGTTCTCTTTAAAACTTTGAAATATCTTCACACCTTTGAAACTTTCAAATGGGATAATGACTCTTTCAAAACCAGATAAGATGTATTTGAAGCTTGAAATGACCCTCTTTTCATTTGATTAGGACAGTAGGTCAAAATTACCTCCCTTGGAACTGTGAGAGTGAATGGTGACTTTAAAGATCCTTTAAATCAGACAGTGAGACTGAATTCTTCAATTTTTCATGAAAGTAGTGAGACAAAGATGAGATGTTTGAAAGTTTTTTGAAACTTGAGCCATATAAAACAAGAGATATGGATTTATTTGAACTTCATAAACATTCTTGCTCCTTCACTAGGGTTTTATGAATGAAATTGAGGATTACTGCCTTATTTTCAGTGAAAATTTGAAGGTTTTTCCAACAGCAGAGTTGAACATAGACTTGACCTATATGAGATGGAAGCCTATCCCACCCATCCTACACCTAACTAAAAATATGGTTTTTGACCCTAGTGCCCAAGTGGGCTTAATCTATGTGAGTTAGATTTATTAAGTGGCATGTTTAAGTCTTGGCTTGGCAGATTGAACCAAGCTCTCATTCACTTAAGGTGTGAGTGTGTGAAAATAAGTGTGTATGGTGGATGATTTAATTAAGCATGTTTTATGATGATTCCAAAATGTTGTTGAAATAAAACGTTGAAAACTCTAAATAAAACTGAAATCATGGTAGTGAAATAAATAGTAAATCAAGCTTAAACCCCACCTAAACAAGGCTTTCAAATACAAAGTCTAGGAGATTCAAACAAGAAACTCAAAACACACTAAAAAGGTCATAATATACAATTTCTATGGGAGTGGGATATAATGACTCTATACTACTGAAAATGACACTGAAAAACAACAAAAAACCATAGGGTAAAAATGCTGCAAAAGATAGGGAAGAAGCTTTAGAACCTAGGGAAAACAATGGGACCCTAAGGGGGAAGGGAAAAAAAAAAATCAAGAGGGATTTTTGTATTCTAAAACAAGCTATCTTAAAGGTCTGAAAAAATAATGGATCAGACCCTGAAACAATGGTTGAAAGTACTGAAAATCTCAGACTACCTACTCAACTCAACACTTCCTAAAAAGGTGGAAGTGTATTGAAACCCTATGGGGCTTATTTTTACTTCAAAGAGACAAAATGAGCATATCCAAGCCTAAGACGGGCTGAAACAGTGGTCAAACAACCCAAAACAATGTTCTCGGCAAACCCCGAAAATTTTACAAAAAATTCCGGGAAAAAATCTGAACGCAACTTCTGACTTGAAACAGACAGAAAACATAATTTTTGAGGCAGAAAGGGCGCTCTACTATTGAAAATGAAGTATATTGGATTAATATAACATTTTTCTCTCCTCAATTCTTGGACGAAAGGTCTCTGACATATTTGTCATCTCTTGTTCAGCTAGTACCTCTTGTTATCACTCTCCCCAACTTCCTAAGGCTCACAGTAGGATTGGAGAAAGGTAACCACAGACCAAAATTTAGGTTAGGTATATAGCCCTACCTGGACCAGAGAGGGCTCTCTCTATGTCAATTTTTAGTCAAAGTGATGAATGGATATAATTTTTTAAGCTAGTTATGATGCTCAATAGACTAAGGTTTTTATTTGTTTGGAGTTTTGTTGGATAGGAGTGACAGTTAGGAGACTAGGTCTAGGGTTTTGATCTGATTTCAAAGTTTTAGATGTAGAGGTAAGGGTAAGGCCAGATAGGTAAGCTAAGAAGCATGATCAATTTTTCATTGTGTATAGAGTGAAATGAGAGGGAATCAGAAAAAGCATTAAATTGAATTCATTCATCACAAAAGCATGACAATTTCATGAAAATCTTATGAAAAACAGAGCATGGAAAGCATGTTTTCTGTCAGCAAACTGATAAGAATTAGCATAAAGAAGAATATATATGAAATATGAGTAGCATAACATTCAACATAATTATTTTACAGAGAAAAAAAATGCTCAAAGGCATACCACTGGAGTCTCAACACAATGTCCTCAACATTGTCCTTGATTTCATTAGCAAAATCTTGTACAATAGCTCCACTACAAATAACAAATATCCAACCCAAAGACAAAAGTGAGTCTACTTATATAAAAAATAGACCATGACACCTCATAAGGTCGAAATTCCATCCAAAATGGATCATAAATGCAAAAGATGAGTCATTTCCTAGTTTCTAGGGAGGTTAAAAACCATTCCTTGGATTTTAGTTATAAACTAGGTGTGTTTGTCCCTCACATTGTTTACAAATTCCTTCATGGTAAGAAGCAAAAAATAACCCCATAACTCTAATGACAACTCATAGCCTTGAATTTGTGACCATTTCTGAGTTTTACAAGTGTCTTGAGGGAATCCAATGTTAATCTGTGACAATTCTAACTGAATATTTTAAAAACAATTTGCAGAAGCATATCATAACTTTGGAGGCACTTTTGAGGAACTTTGAGAAGTCCAAATCCACTTCTAAAAAAATGGTCAACTAGCATTGTCTGTCTAGTTTTCATAAAATCTTTAATTTTTCAAAATGGACCACGGGAAGGCCTTCAAAAATCCATTCTCCCAAGATAACTCAAAAGCATAATAGAGGGTCCAAAAAGGAGGAAAAAACATGAAAATAGATGGCTTTTGAGTTTTTTCTCTCAAATTGAAGCTTTTCATGCCATGAGGGTTCATGATATATGATTTACTAATCAAAATTTTAATTCTGCAAAAAATCATGTAAAATACAAAAATTTCTCCAAAGCTTTCAAAATTGGTTCTTCGACACCTACAAGAGATAGGCTACATGGCTAATTAATCTTCGGCCAATAAATCCAAGTTGTCCTTCTCCTTGATCTTCATTTATGCCTCTTTAAGCCTCTTTTTCACTTGTTTCAGCCTTATTTGAGAAATGGTATCCCTAGTACGATAATGACTTGTCATGTGCCTTTGTAGCTTGTTATAATTTTTAGCCTTCTCCAATAGATTCTCTAAATGCTCATTAACTCTTGATAACCAAATTTTTCTATCCTCATTGAATTCCATGGCAACGAGCTCATCAAATGCCAACTCTTTAGATTAATGAATTTGTTGTCTCTCTCGGTCCAGTGCCCTTTTGAGGCCTCTTGTTATTGGTATTTTTATGTGTGTTTCAACCTCCATCTCTTGAATTTGGTCAAAAACAACAATTTTCTTGCCTTTTCTTTTGTTTTCCTCCATGTATGATTTGTACTTAATTTGTAGGATTTGATTCACTTGCAATTGAAAATTTTCCTGCTCAAGGAAATTAATTCGAGACTGGGAAATGGAGAAGGCCTCTTTCAATTATTCTATATCTTTATCTTTCTCTTTGATGATGTCTTCATCTGATTTGACCTCCTCATTATCTGACACTTCAGGCTCCAATGGCACTGACACATCATGTTGATGCAAGAGGGGTTTCTCCTCTATCTGACATTGCTCAACATGGGTGTCAAGTGTAAGAAAACTCTTGGTAGAATTAGGCACAAAAACTTGTTTGTTCCCTCTCTCATATGTGTGAGCGAATCCCACAACCCTAGGGAAATTTGAAATATGAATAGGCATGCAAGAAGAGCCAATATCCATTAGCTGTGGTGATGATGTAATATTCAAGACAGAAAACACTGCTGACAATCTTTCCAAGAAGTCTTCACAGGTCATGTTTATGGAGGACAATTGATGAAACACAATGAGATTGATTAGGCCATGATGAAAGAGACCAATATGATGATCTTCCCTTCTAATATGAACCTTCTCAGACATCTTAATCAAGCTCTTGTATAAATAATGAGGCAAATCAATTTTTTTGACTCTGGTAAAATGCATCAAAAGCCTAATGTGATACCTATATAGCCTGGAGAATTTTCCTTCGCCTGTAAAGTACACATCATCAAAGGAGCATAATTTTTTTCTGAGATTTCTGAAATAAATAAAAAATTATGGATCATCTCTAGCATGAGGCTTGAGGAATTGCTTGTAGTTTTCAATGTCTAGGCCCATACCCTTGAACCATTGCTCTCCATGAGAGGGGATACCTATAGCTAAAGAAATTAGGTCAGATGATAAGCTTATCTCTATACCTGCAAGAGTGACCTTTCCCATATTTTAGTTGGTTGCAAAAAGGTTGGACAACTGAAGATGATACCCCCCTTCCATAAGCCTTTCACAAAATGTTAAACACGAAGTTCTTTGAAAGCACCTTCTAGCCAATGGTGAAGCATTAATCTCGTGTGTGGTGAATAGCTCAAGCCTGAGATGGTGCCCTCCTTTGAAGCTCTTCTTGTCACTTTCCATGGTTTTTGTCACTTGTATGGAGGCTATAGCAAAGGATGGAGCTTGAACTTTGAAGGTTTGTAGGGTTTCGGGCTTCAAAAACACCAGAGAATTCTCACACACAGAAGCGTAAGAACATGGAAATTGTCACCATAGGAGCATAACAACTAGAAATTGTCGCCACAGGAGCGTAACACTATCGTTTTATTCACACATAAGCGTAACATTGTGATTTTCTTCACCACAAGAGTGTAACACTATGGTTACAATACACCATAAAAACGTAACACCGATGTTCTATATTGCACAGGAGCGTAACACATCTTTCTTTACAAGTATTATATTCACACATAAGCGTAACACCCATCCTTCTCTATTCCATAGGAGTGTAACACTAGTTTATTTACACCACAGGAGCATAACAACTAACCTTCTCCTCACCACAAGAACGTAACACAAGTTTTATTTGAGGGTTGTAAGAGAATTTTTAGAGTATGGAAGGGTAAGTGAAGTAGAGAAACGTTGCTTTCACAAATATGAAAGGGTAACAATGAAAGAAAAATGAAGTTTCCTTTCCCTTTATAAGCTAATGACCCTTTTACCTTTTCTCATGACATTTAAAATGAGTTTTTAACTTTTTTACACTTGAAAAAATGACTTGTTGCTCCTTTATGTAAGATGCAAAGGACATAATCAACCTTTTATTCCTTGGCATTTGAGGTGAAATTATAAATCCTTGATGAGACATCAAGGCACAATTTTCTTCTTTTTTAGGGGGATAGTGAGACTCCTCCTCTTTAAAACTTTGAAATCTCTTCACACCTTTGAAACTTTCACATGGGATAATGACTCTTTCAAAACCAGATAAGATGTATTTGAAGCTTGAAATGACTCTCTTTTCTTTTGATTAATACAGTAGATAAAAATTGCCTCCGTTGGAACTCTGACAGTCAATGGTGACTTTAAAGATCCTTTAAATGAGACAGTGAGACATAATTCTTCAATTTTTCATGAAACAGTGAGACAGAGATGAGATGCTTGAATTTTTTTTGAAACTTGAGCCATATGAAACAAGAGACATGGCTTTATTTGAACTTCATAAACATGCTTGCTCCGTCACTAGGGTTTTATGAATGAAATGGAGGATTACTGCATTATTTTCAGTGAAAATTTGAAGGTTTTTTCAAAGGCATGGTTGAACCTAGACTTGACCTATATGGGATGGAATAACCTAACCCTAGACCTTTTCAGTGATGATGATGGAGATGGTGACCTTGAAATTTATGATGGCGATGACCTTGACAATGGTGATGATAAATGAAATCAAGGAGCAACATACATGGTAGAGCCTTCTTCAATGACCAAAATTATTTCTGAGAACTGATTCGAAAAATAAAAATTTTGACCTATGACTTAATGGAAAACAAATAAAAGAGTCATTTGATCATTGACATACATGTGACAACATTGGCTCCATTTGTGGATGGCAGCTTCTTCAGGAGGTGTCTATAACACCGTATATTAGGTAGCCTTACCATTGGGCAATGGAGTCAAACTGAAAAACTTTGACAAACTGAAAATGATGAACTAATTCTGGAAATGACTTTGACTAAAAAACCTGACTTGACCTTGACTTGAAAAATTACTAAAAAAAAATTTAACTTTTTGAAAGAAAACATAAGCTATATGTATAATTCTCATGGCCTTCTCCTCGAGCTTCAAACTTTTGCAACAACTTCCTTATTTGATGGGACATAAAATTTAAAATGATATGTACAATTATAGTGAACTTCTTCTTCAATTATCAAGTTAGATAGTGTTTGAGGAACCTACCATTGATTGGTCCTCCCAGCACTTCTTGCCCTTCAAGATCCTCTAGTAAAAATGCTTTGTTTCCTCTAAATGTAGTGATCTTGTAAGGTCCTTTCCATAAATTTTTGAACTTTCCATGCTTACTCTTTTCTTCATTCCAGGCATCCCAGCGAAGAACAACATCCCCAAGCTTGAAATCATCCACTTTGGTCTTCCTATCATAAATCTATTTGATTTTTTCATGAAGCTTTGAGGTATGGCTGAAGACTTCATCTCTTGACTGATGTAGATGGATCATTTGACTGATTCTTCGTTGAATGGCATTAGGCTCACTGTCGATCTCTTGCATAATTTTCATCACTGGTATAGCTAGAGAAGAAGGGAACATCGTGTCAAAACCATACACAAGCTGGAAATGTGACATGCTAATTGATCTCTTCGTGCTAACTCTATCTGCCTATAGATCATTGGTGAGTTTCTTGTGCCAATTCCTCTTGTTTTCTTGCAGCATATTTTTTATTATGTTCACTAAATATTTATTTGATGATTCAGCAAGCCTGTTGCCCTGAGGATATTATGTTGTTGAATGACCGAGCCTAATGTGATACTTGTCGCAAAATTAAATCATCTTCTTGGACTTGAAGGAAATTTCATTTTCAGTGATGATCTTGTGTGGACAACCAAAATGAAACAGAATATTGTTCTTGAGAAACTGAATGATAACAGTACGGTATCTTGCCTTGTGGGGATGGATTCAATCCATTTGGTGAAATAATATGTGGTAGTGAATATCCATTTGTGCTGAGCTGACGATGGAGGATGAATCTCGCCAATGAAATAAAGTCCCCACTACTGGAATGTCACTTGCACTTCAATTGGTTTTAGAGGTAAAGGAAAAAGCTTCCTCTTTCCCTGAAATATTTGACATTCATGACAGCTCATGACTGTTTTATAAACATTAGAAAATAATATTGGCCTATATAATCCCACCCTAAACATCATATTAGATGTATTCTTCCAATAAAGATGACCGCCACAGGCACCTTTATGAAAATATGTCATGATTTTTTCAACTTCTCCTTCAACCAAAAAATTCAATAATACTCCACTTAGATCTTTCCAATATAATACACCATTAAGAATGCAATACTTAAGAGCTTTTAACTTTAAAGGTCTAGCCTTCCTACTTGGCAAGCCAGGAGGAGGATTCAAATGTTGAAAAACATGTACTATATCATCATACCAAAGGCGATAGAGATAAAATTTTAGCTACCTCAGGTAATGTTTTAGTATCTTGTTCTTCAGATAATGTAGCAATACAATTGATGTCCAAGGCATTAAGATTTGAATCTGCCATGAGCTTCACTAGGCCCTATCCTTTGATAAAATTTCTAGGCTTGATCTCCAAATCATACTCTAACATGGCATTGATTCATTTACCTCGCCTCCCTTCAGAATCATTCTGTGTAAGCACATTTTTTACAACAACGTTTGGAACATATGCAATGACATGAGAATGTAAAATGTAGACCCGGAAGTCCTTCAATGCTTTGACTAATGCCAAGGCTTGTTTCTTAATAATTTTATACTTCAAGGCTACGTCTCTTATGGATCTACTGAAGAAGGCGTTGGGCAACTCTGTATTCTGATTTTTCTTTCGCATGAGGACATCAACAAGAGTATGCTCCGAGGAAAATGAAAAAATGATAAAATCAAGTGTATAATCCAGACTAATAAGGATAGGATCATGAGATATATCCAACTTAACTTGATTGAATGATTTATTCACTTCTTCATACCACTTTACTTCACTATATTTCTTCAACATGTTAGTAATCTACCTTAAGTGTTCAGCAAGATTGGGAACAAACCTTCTCAAAAAAATGATTTTTCCATTAAATGACTGAATTTCCTTTTTACTCTTAGGATATTCCAAGGTCTAAATTACCTCAATCCTTGAAGGATCTATCCTAATTCCATCTTCTGATATGATATGGCCCAACAATCTATCTTCCTCCATAGCGAAAACACTCTTCTTTGGGTTCAACGATATGCCAAACTTTCTACATCTTTGGAAAAAAAAATTCAAGTGCTCCTCATCTGTCTTAGAAAAAACAGTGATATCCTCAAGATAAATGACCAAAAAGACATCCTTTTCATTAGCTAAAGAAATTTCCATTGCTCGTTGAAAAGTAGCCCCTGCATTCTTCAATACGAAAGGCATTTTGGCATACATGAAGGTACCCAAAGGTGTTGTGAAATCTATATTTTCTTGATCATCTGGATGAACAAGAATATGATTATAGTCGAAATGCCATCCAGAAATGAAATTCTAGAATATCCAACTACCCTTTGCAAAATATGGTCCATCTTCTGTAGTGTGTAATTGTCCTTCAATGACACTTTGTTGAGATTTCTGAAATCAATGCACAAGCGAATTTCTCCTGTATTCTTCCTCATTGGCACTAGATTAGACATCCAATTTTAAAAGTGAAGAGGAACTATTATACAAGCAATGAATAATATATTTACCTCCTTATGGATAGAGGGCAGCAACTTGGGATTCATTCTTCTTAGCTTTTGTCAAAAAGGTTTCTAATCCAACTTCAAGGGAATGGTATGCTGAATTATTCTCTTATCATAGACTTTCAAATTAGAATATTCTCAAGAAAATACATCAGAAAATTGAGACATAAGTGTTGAATATTTACCTTTCATTTTTGCACTCAAATATTTTGAAATTTTTACCATTTTTGGCTTTTCCGGAGTGCCAAGATTGAGATCTTTCATTCCCACTTTTGTCGGTAACATGGTCGGTTTGCATGCAACATCATCTTGATAAAAACACTCTTCCAAAGGTACCAAGCCTCTTGGAATGGATTTATCTTTCAGTTGAAGCACTTGCATCTCTGCTACATGGATTTCTTGGTCATTTTCATAGCATTGGTTGTCCATTTGAGAATTTACAAACTCCTCTTATGTCCGCAAGAAGTTGTTGATCTGTTTATGAACTTGAAAGAATTTCCAATACTGAACAATATATGGGATAGCAGGGTGGTGTTTTACATTTACCAAGCATGGCATTATGGAGGATAAAGTCATGTATTTTG
>JAXQQM020078061.1:0-14659 GCA_034641835.2 Pinus albicaulis
ATATTTCTTTTGTCTTAAAAAAATGTCTTAAAATACCCTTCATATAGTAGTGTACTTTTGCAAGTCGATTTCGGTTCAATTGTATCTACCACCACTGCTTCTGTAACTTGATTTTGATCTATTAGAAAGACTCTTTAGTATGGATGAAATTATAACAGGAGCATAAGAAAGCCAATGAGTAGGATTCAAAAGGCTAAATTCAGGTTTAGAGAACAAATCTTACCTTGTTGTGGCGGCCCTTGCCCCTTTTTCTTTTGCTTGGTTTGTGACGAGAGCTCATTCCAGATTGCATCTGGTTCGCTGGGTACTTGAGCACACATTTCTGAGTCAAGCTGTTTTCGGACTGTATCTGGCTCGATTTACTCATTGGATCAACGTTGGCCGCTGAAACACTACTCTCTTGAATTGTCGCTAAACCTCTGGTCATCTCCCATTGGAGCTCCACCATTTCCATGTTCATATCCATGGAATTCTTCCTGGACAATCTCTGCTGCTGCAAAAAATCCCCATTTAATTTCCACATTGATCCTCCACGGCATGAAAATCTATGCTCCCACTCCTATTTCTTGGGACCGTCTTTTTGGAAATTGCAGCGAGTTTATAAGAATCATTAAAGAAATCATAGCTCAAACCTCTCCAAATCCCACCCTAGCTGGAATTCACTAATTTCTCTTCTTTTTTCAGAACAGACTCCATGTTTTCTTCCCATGATGACTCACTCCCTAAACATTCCTCTCCGATTCGCTTGTATGAATGAGATCACCAACAAGTCTACATAGAATTCATGGCTGTCGCAAAGTACAAAAAAATTCTAGAAATGCAATGTGTCTACATCAAATTTCTTGTGCTCTTCCATTTACTGCAGGACGAGGTTGTTTACCTTTCCAGCCAGCAAGGTAGATTTCAGGATAAGCATCGGGTGGCGTCCTGAATGTCTTGCATGGTTGTTTAGGAGAATGTAGCAGTAAAGAGCATGGTCTTCATGTGTGTTCCACAGGTGGCGTGAAGGTCATAATTTAGAATTTTGATTTCTCAAATAAATTTTTTCATTTACAATGCCCAAATGAACTGATTTTTAATAATATTTTCTCGTTGGAGTGATTTAAGTTGCGGCGCTCTGCAAATATTCTCTCTTATAAGGAATCTGAATTTTCTTCTTGTTCACACATACCTTTTGAGTCCTCTTGATCATAACAACAACATCGATTTGGAAATGTTTCGAGTGTGGCTCAAAGGTGTTAAGACAGTTTGCATACTAACAGTAGGAAGCCTTAGAAATTCACAGGAAAATACTGAGAAAAGTTTAGAGAGTTGATCCAGTTCATAGAGTCACAATATTTCTCTCAAGTACTGATGTAATTTTCTCAAAATACAGTTTTTTCCATCCAATTCACAGAGTCAACAATATTTTGATCAAGGATGACACATTTTTCTCAAAATACGAGGCTCTCATTCAATGGTATGGATAAATAAAGCATATATAACGATATTGTCTAGCTTGTTAACTAACGTGCCTTCTTCTAGGCTACGCCAAAGAAAAAAATATTGTGCAGGGGGTATTATGTTTCAAAACCAGAGCATACAAGTGAAAATAAAGGCGATTTCATGTTACTATTACAGGAAACCACTCCCTTACCCTATAAATATGTTGAAATTTCATGTACTCTCATGATGTTGTTTCTTTTCATTTGTATTGTTTTGTGCTTTTTGATTAATTGATGTATCACCATCTATGATTACTTGCTTTCCAAATTTGTGATAGCCTGATAGGGACTGTGCGCTCTCCAAATCATCAATGATTTTCTTTCATATGGTTTTCATGGTTTCATTATTGTGGTACTTTCCAAAATCCATATGGGAAGACAATGTACAACCCTTGCGTTATTAAAGATATGAAAAACTATCTTATTTTCGAGAGGCTTTATCAATTAAGTTCGGAATGATTCTAATAATGCAGGGACTGTGTGCTCTCTCCTCTTGAGTTGGTCAACATGGATTCATAACAACTAGGATCCGAGCATTGTATATACAGACATAGATCTGTGATTGCTCAAATGAGAGGAGTAACTTCAATGAAAGAAATGAATAATATCTTCTTGCCTCTCATTTATGTTTAACATTTTCAACTTCTTGAGAATTTATTTTCTTTTGCAGGTCCCTGAAATGAGTTTATGTATTCAAAAATCTTGTTTCTTTTAATATCTGCTACCATTTGCTGGATTGTATTGAACTCAAGGGCTCTTCTACATAGATATTTTATGTTACGGATTATTGGCTTTCAATATGAAATTGATGTGATTGAAGCGGCGGCATCAAACATAAAATCTGCTAGAAAAACTGTATAATGTGATTACACATTTATCATATATATATATATATATATATATATATATATATATATATATATATCTTTGTCATTGATGTTATTTACTCACGGGATATTCCTACCATCGATAGTTTTGATAAATCTCTTATTGTCACATCTCCCTCTCTCAAACAATTTTTTTTTTTCTTTTCATATTAACCTCACTTCAGGTGAAATTTAACTTATACCCCATTAAATTTTCTATACCTATATCCTTACATTGATAGACATCCATGTAATCAAATAAAAACAAAACCTATATTTCAAAACATTAACGAAAGGCCTTTATACTTTTTCATTACCCATATTATTAAGTCTTTGATTTATTTCATCATATGATAGCTCTCATATATGATTAAGTTTCAACCCATTATAACGTTTCCCTTTTCTTTTTTTTAATAAACTTACCGTGTACATGGTTTCATGGGTATACACTTAGTCTCTAACATTAGAGATGAAAGATTTAAGGCATTATTTCTTCACGTTATATGAGCGAACCAAATCTAAATATTTGCCATAATTCAATTGATTAAATCTACTAATGAAATCTCATATGAACCCTTCATTTATTTCGATAGATGGACATTTCATCTCTATACATTGATAAAAAGGTATACGCTACTTTTTCTCCAGGACAACGTCCTTTCCTGCTCCAGATGTGAGAAATTTTATATTCATTTCACCAACTCTTGTACTATTCCTCAACATGATTACTATGAATAGTTAGCACGTAGCATCCGTGGTTGAATTCTTGTTTTGCAAGGGTCGCTGTCATCTCTTGGGCATTGAATTTCTCGGGTCTCCGAATTACTTTTGCCCACTTGGTACTACAACTCTGGTCTATTAAAATGAAATACGCCAGGGCTGGTACGATATTATTCTGCGGAAATTAATTCTACAATCCCTCTCGGGATTCTTTACGTCCTCTACCCTTGAAATTTTTTTTTCCGCGTTCCCATAACTCGCTTTTAACCCCTGATCTAACCTACACGTGGATGGCCATCGATCCCTGGATCTAGGGTTTCATATTCCCTTATTAAATCATGTTCTTCATCCTACTGTTCCATTTTACCAGGTTATTGTTCCTCGTTTCACCTTCGGATTTTCTCTCACATTTTTTTTTTTGCAACCACGGGGGTTTCCTACCAGTGCGTATATCCCTTCGCTAGTAAAATGGTAAGCGGCTTTCCCTATATTTTTCTTGTTTGCGTGCATTACCTCGTTAAATGTCTTTACATTTTTGAGTAAATTCTGTAATTGTTCCCCCTCGGAACTTGGTTTCTTATTTTTGATTGATCCGCTATTTACAGTCGTGTCAGAGTGAAGCGCTCACATAGAACACCTTGGGATTAACCCAGATTTTCCCAATGACATTACTAAATCTCAAATTTGAAGATGGGTACTATATTTATCATCATTTTTTTTCTGTCTTCCATATTTCAGTTTTGGCCTTCCTAAAGATCGTTGGATCTATATACATCTAGGCTAATCTCCTTACGAGTTTTTTTTTCATGTAAGGAAATTTCGTTCAGTACGATGGGGCATGTTTATTTTCTGTTTTCACGATGATGTACAGGGTTCCCGAAATAGATCTACCTGGTCGAGTCATATCATGGCATAATTATTTCCAGAATCGCCATCAGGGTTAGAACCGCAATCCAAAACTTGTGAAATCGGTTGTATCATCTCTTTGACCGAATCTACTAAAATTTCTAATCTAAATTTTTCAGGAATTTGTCTCGCTCTACGTTTAATAACGTAGGTACCAATATTTCCCGCCTTCGTTTTGTTACATACAATCTTTCTGTGTATAAATTTTGGTTTTGACTTATAACTTCCTACTAATGAGCATTTTATGTTCGTTTCAGGTATACAGGGCCCTATCCTAACGAAAATTGTTCCAGCTATTTTGCTTCGATTTTGGTGAACTTCGGTCAGCTCATTTGTTGTCACTCGTCTATTGTACAGGTTCTATAAAGTCTTCAAAATGCTTGTTCGGGATTTTAGCCATGTTTGCCAATTTTCCCATCAGTTTGCGTTCTTCTCAGCTGTAGGAAGTCTTTATTCTGTTTTCTTTTCTCCATGATGGCCATGGAAATTTAGTTTGTATAAGGACATTATAAAACATTGGTTTACTCCCGGAATAGTGCAAACTAAGCACAACCGGTTCCATCTCCCTTATAATTATTTATGTCCATAATAATCAGAATGAGACGGCGAAATTTATACATAAGAATTAACCCTTAAAATTTTCTTACTCTTTTGAACTCATCAAATATCATTGCTGTGCATATTTCATAGTTCATTGTCAATTAGTGGTTACATAGAAAATCAGAGGTGGGACGTATACAATCCCTTCTACTCCCAACTTAACCATACGTACATGCATTATGTTCCATATTTCTCTTTGTTTTTGTACAGATTATAATGCTCTGTAGCTTTAAATATGGACACACTATTTGCATAAAGGGTGATTTAACTTATGTCATATTAGGTATACATACCCTTCATAACATTTTATGCTGTATAAATTTAACAGATATCAGCCCAGAATATATATTGCTCTTTTAATGCTGATTTAGTGTGTATATATATATATATATCTGCACTGTACATCTGTAAGTTAATGTTTCCTCGGGTGATGGAATTTCCTGAACATTAATTTGGCACCAGTGACGGTTTCTAAAATTCTAAAATTCTTGAGCAGCATATAAGGAACTGATGTTCTCATTTAAATTTCCCTTGAAATTTCATGGTAATTCTAATACAGATAGATTATAATATTAACGTAATACATTACAGCTTTTTATTCTTCTATTGTATGCAGAAATTTTCTACATACTTTCTAAATTTGTAATTAGCACAGGTCCATTCAAATAACACAAGAGGTTAACTGTTAACTAGCCAGCAAAGTTCTCTCGTATTTTACAGAATTACTTTATAAAATGTTGGGTTTATCCAGAATATAATTTCTGTCACAGAAACAATTAAAGTCTAGTGTTGTTTTTCTATTATCTGTTGTCTCCTTCTAGAATTTTTATTGTTTTCAAAACACTAATAGATTAAATGCTGGTTGTTCCTAGTTTTGCAAGAGACTTCTTTCTATTTTAAGATTCAGAAGCAAATTAAAGTTATTTTTAACTGTACTAGGGAATATGTACACTTTCTCCAAATTTAAACCAATAAATGGTTTAGAGATTTTGGATGATGGTAATTCCCTAGGGTTCTTTCCTACTACTATACAGAGGTTAGGAGAACTACTTCTCTTGTTCATCTTTGTTAAAAGGAAGGAAATTAAATACATTCACTGCTATTCAACACAAGTACCCTAATACTTTTTTCTATTATATATTGCTATCAAATGAAATTACTTCGTAAAACAGAGTGCCTACCACTTTTGCAATTTGACCAACCTCCCAACCTTAGAGTCCTTCTGTCCTCAAGAACTCACCCCCGAGCCGAGATCATATCCTAGGGCAGACCAACCTCAATCTGTTTAGGAGCAGCTTATTTAAGCTATTGTTCCCCAAAGCCTATTTCTAGTTCTGCGTCCAGAATTTCAGGATGCTTTTCTTCCTGTTTGCCTAGGCTTCCCACTTTTGGGATTATTTAAAGTTGTTTTATGCTTTTCCCAACTTTTTCAGTTTTTTTACCTCTTCCCAACTACTTTCCTCATCATTGGGGAATTCAGATTTTTCCTCAAAAATCTAAATTTAGAAATAATTTCTTTCAAGGATTTTTGAAAGATTGTGGGGAAATATTTGCCTCATCCATCCTCATGGATTTAGCAAGTGATCTCATAAATCTCATTTTGGTCAATCTGCACAACATCATTTTATTCATTTACTCAATTAAATATTTAATTACATTCACAAAATATTTATCCTTTGGGGTCCACTCCCCTTAGGATTAAAGTTCAAATGTCTAGCTTCGAAATTCAAACACATAAATTGGGGGTCTTACATATTCCCCCTCTGAAAATAAACACCGTCCTCGGTGTTGTTATTCCACTACTAGAGTTCATTTTAAAAAAAAAAATTGATATCTTTCCATCATTTCAGCTTCTCTTTCCTAGGTAGCTTCTTCAGTAGTAAAGTGCTTCCACTGCACCTTTACTCTTGCTATTGTTCGATTTATCAATTCAATTTCTTCCCGCTCCAATATTTGAAGCGGTTCTGGCAGAAACTCCCCTTCCGGTTCCACCTGTACAACAGTCCAATCAATTATGTGAGAAGCATCATGCACATATCTTTTTAATAACGAAACATGAAACACATCATGAACTCTAACATGGGGTGGTAAGGCCAGCTTGTAAGCCACTGGTCCCACCCTTTCTAATACTTCAAAGGGACCACAATATCTAGGAGCCAGTTTTGCACAACTTCCAGCATAAAGTGTGCTCTTTTTGCGTTTAATACACAACTACACATGCTCCCCCACTTTAAATTCTCGGTGCACTCTTTTCTTATCAGCATAGCTTTTCTGGCGATCTTGTGCTGCCTTGATGTTGCTTTGTATCTGTTTAACAATTCTTTCCATCTCTTGTAAAGCATCTGGTCCCAACATTAGTCTATCTTCTGGCTGGCTCCAGCTGAAAGGAGTACGACACTTTCTTCCATAGAGTGCCTTAAACAGACTCATTTTTATGGAGGATTGATAGCTGTTATTATAGGAAAATTCAGCTAAATGCAAGTAGTCTTCCCATTTTTATGGCCTATCCATCACATACATTCTCAGCATATCCTCCAAAATCTGATTAGTTCTCTCTGTTTGGCCATCGGTTTGAGGGTGATAAGCAGTACTAAAATTCAACTTAGTGCCCATACCTCCAAATAGACTCTTCCAAAAAGCTGCAGTGAACTTAGCATCTCTTTCTGAAACAATAACTTTTGGGACCCCATGTAATCTTACTATTTCTTTTAAAAACACATCTGCTACTTGGGCTGTCCCAAAAGTAGACTTGACAAGTATAAAGTGTGCAACTTTTGTTAAGGTGTCTACTACTACCATCACTGTATCGCGTTGGTATTTGGTTTTGGGTAGCCCTGTTATAAAATCTATTGAAACTGTGTCCCATTTCCATTCTGAAATTTGCAAGGGGTTTAGAAGACCAGTAGGATGTTGATGTTCAACTTTAACTAGTTGACACTCCATGCATCTAGCTAAATATTCTACTACATCTCTTTTCATTCATGGCAAAAACAACTTCTTTTTCAAAGCTGTTAACAATTTCTGATATCCAGGATGCCCTACATATGGTTGTTTGTGATATTCATCTAAAATCTCCCTTTTTAAAGTTTCTACATTGGGGATATAAAATCTATTTTTGTAGCAGGCCAGTCCTTTTTTATTTTGAGTAAAATCAGTTTTCTCCTTCTTTAGTAGTTTCACCAGTAGTGTTTCATAATTTGGATCTAGGTTTGCTGCCTTTTTCACCAAATCTTCTACATCAATCTGGGCACTACTTCCAATGCCGTTTATATTCTGACAAGCATTTCTGTTCAATGCATCAGCAATTTTATTTTCTTTTCCCTTGTTATGTTTTATGTCCATGTCGAACTCACTTAGAAAACATAGCCATTTGGCTTGTCTCGCATTCAAATCAGTTTGGGAAAAGAAATATTTGAGACTAATATGATCAGTCATCAAGGTAAATTTTTTTCCAAGGAGATAATGTCGCCACATCTTCAAGGCATGAATGACAACAGCCAAATCTAAATCATAGGAACTACAGTTCTGTTCATGTATCTTCAATTTTCTAGACTCATATTCAATAACTGAATTTTCTTGCAAAAGAACGCCTCCCAACCCCTCTCTGCAGGCATCTGTACATACGACAAATTCTTTATCAGGATCTGCAATCTTCAGTATAGGGGCTGTAGTAAGTTTTAGTTTTAATTGGTCAAAACTGTTTTGACATTTTTCAGTCCACTCGAACTTGACACCCTTCCTTTGTAATGAGGTTATGGGATGTGCTATAGCAGAAAATATCTCCACAAATTTGCGATAATAGCCTGCAATCCCCATGAATGACCTCACTGCTGAAACATCAGTTGGGACAGGCCATTCTTTAATAGCTTTTATCTTTTCAGCGTCAACAGCAAGGCCTTGTTCAGAAATAATATGACCCAAGTATTGGATCTTACCTTTGTAAAATTCACATTTGCTGAACTTGGCATATAACTGGTTTTCCTTCAGAGTTTGCAATACTACCCTCAAGTGTTCTTTATGTTCCTCCTCACTTTTTGAGTAGACTAGAATATCATCTATGAACACAAGTACAAATTTATCCAAGTACTTATTTAACACACTGTTCATTAGGCACATAAAAGTGGCAGGGGCATTTGTCAAACCAAAAGGTAGGACTACAAATTCGTAGTGACCATACCTGGTTCGAAATGCTTTTTTTCTGATGTCTTCTTCTTTAATTCTGAGCTGGTGATAACCAGTCCTTAAGTCAATCTTGGAAAATACCGAAGCTCCTCTCACTTGGTCAAAAAAATCGTCAATTCTGGGCAAGGGGTATCTGTTTTTAATAGTCAACTTATTCAGTTGACAGAAATCAATGCACATCCTAAAAGTTCCATATTTATTTTTCACAAATAGGACCGATGCTCCCTAGGGAGACACACTCGGTCTGATATAACCTTTATCTAGCAATTCTTGCAATTTCATTTTCAGTTCCATAAGTTCAGGGGGACTCATTCGATAAGGGGCTTGGGAAACAGGTGTTGCTCCCGGCACCAAATCGATTGAAAATTCAATCTCACTCTTGGGGGGGAGATGAGGAATCTCATCTGGAAAGACTTCCTTAAATTCTCTTACCACTGGTAAAGCATCCAACATATTTTCTCCAGTTTTCTGTTCTATTTCCTCCACATGTACTGCATAAACTTGATGCCCTTTCCTAGCTGTTCTCTTTAATTGCAATGCTGATATTTGCCTTACCGAAATGGGTTTTGGTTTTCCTTTGAGAATAAAAGGTTTCCCTTCCTCATCTACACAATGTAGAGTCTTATCCCAGCAGTTCATCAAGGCTTTTTTCTTTCCCAGCCAGTCCATTCCTATCAACAGGTCATATGAACCTAAGGGCAGAATGTTCAAATTTACTTCTATTTGAAAGTAATTTAATTTGATTTCTGTTCAGGGCAATTTATGTGTTACCTTTATCTTAGTTCCAGTGGCTAGCTGTACCAACCATGACTACTGAAATTTTTCAGTTTTAAGATTACATTTTTCTACAATTTTTGGACTAATGTAACTCAAAGAAGCACCCAGATCAATCAAAACTATAACAGATTGGTCAAAAATCCTACCTTCCATTTCAACCATGGTAGCTTGATGTTCTACTTGTCGATTCTCCAAGGCTGCACTAATAGTGGGTATGTTTCTTGCTATGTCATTTACTGTGGTCGCTTCTCGGTCTCTCATAATCATCTGAATGTTTCTGTGGGGACAATATCTCAACAGATGGGGTTCTCCACAACCCCAACATTTCAAGGGTTCTCTCATTTTCACTGTGCCCTCTTTCTTGTGGTCTCCCTCTATTTGTTTTGAGGCCACTTGGGACTGAGAAGTTTGACTTTCTTTGGGTTTATTAAACTTTTTCCGCTGATGATCCCTGCTAAAATTCTTCAAATAGGCTGGTTTCTGTTTCCTTCCTTTGAACTCGCTCTTATTTTGCCAACCTTTTCCATGCTCAGCCTTTACTTTAAACTACTGATAGCATAATCTAGCCTTCCTTACTGCCTCATCCATTGTTTCTGGATTATCAAACTCGATCTTCTCTTTGTGCACAACCAAAAAATAGTTCATAAACCTTTGTACCTTTTCCTTCTCTTCCCTAATATAAGGGACATATCTCAACAGATTCGTAAACTTAGTGACAAAATCATCGATAGTGAGCTGTCCCAGTCTAAGTTCATGAAATTCCTTGGCTTTATCATCATAGTAACGTTCATTTAGATAGCGATTTTTAAACTTAACCTGGAAATCCTCCCAAGTAACTGTCTTTTCATCAATGGCATGGACCATTTTCGTCTCCTCCCACCACAAGGTAGCTTTACCTTGTAGCTGGTAAACAGCTAATCTGGCCTTCAGATTGCTTTCATATTCATAGAATTGGAAATAATTAATCATATTCAGCAACCAGGCTTCAGCATCTTCCTCCTTCTCCCCATCATAGGAGGGAGGTTTGATCTTTCGGAATTCCCCCTGTAATTCCCTTTTCTGTTTATACTGATGCCTAGCAGCATCATCATCATCAAACTCCTTAATCTTCCTCTTTCCAGAACCTTCACCTCCTTGGCTACTCCGTGAAGCTATCTCTCTGATGAGATTTTCCTGCTCCTTACTGGCTGATGACAACCTGTCATTTTGGCTTCTCAGTTCAGCCAATTCTCGTTGCAACCTGTGCAACATAGCCATCACCGGAGCGTTGGGATCTGGTGTACCATACTCATCACGCAGATCCACATAAATTTCTTCACCTTCTGCCATTTCAGCACCACTGTCCACTACACAACACAGATCAGTAATATTTAAAAAGAAAATTTTCCAATACTCATTTATAAAAGGAATAGACAGCAATAGTGAGCACAATGACAATAGTCCAGTTTTATAACTTGGGCTCCGATACCATTTGTCACATCTCCCTCTCTTACCCATTTTTTTTTTTTTTCTTTTCATATTAACCTCACTTTAGGTGAAATTTAACTTATACCCCATTAAATTTTCTATACCTATATCCTTACATTGATAGACATCCATGTAATCAAATAAAAACAAAACCTATATTTCAAAACATTAACGAAAGGCCTTTATACTTTTTCATTACCCATATTATTAAGTCTTTGATTTATTTCACCATATGATAGCTCTCATATATTATTAAGTTTCAACCCATTATAACGTTTCCCTTTTTTTTTTCATCAACTTACCGTGTACATGGTTTCATGGGTATACACTTAGTCCCTAACATTAGAGATGAAAGATTTAAGGCATTATTTCTTCACGTTATATGAGCGAACCAAATCTAAATATTTGCCATAATTCAATTGATTAAATCTACTAATGAAATCTCATATGAACCCTTCATTTATTTCGATAGCTGGACATTTCATTTCTATACATTGATAAAAAGGTATACGCTACTTTTTCTCTAGGACAACGTCCTTTCCTGCTCTAGATGTGAGAAATTTTATATTCATTTAACCAACTCTTGTACTATTCCTCAACACGATTACTATCAATAGTTAGCACGTAGCATCCGTGGTTGAATTCCTGTTTTGCAAGGGTCGCTGTCGTCTCTTGGGCATTGAATTTCTCGAGTCTCTGAATTACTTTTGCCCACTTGGTACTACAACTCTGGTCTATTAAAATGAAATACGCCACGGCGGGTACGATATTATTCTGCGAAAATTAATTCTACAATCCCTCTCGGGATTCTTTACGTCTTATACCCTTGAAATTTGTTTTTCTGCATTCCCATAACTTGCTTTTAACCCCTGATCTAACCTACATGTGGACGGCCATCGATCCCTAGATCTAGGGTTTCATATTCCCTTATTAAATCATGTTCTTCATCCTATCGTTCCATTTTACCAGGTTATTGTTCCTCGTTTCCCCTTCGGCTTTTCTCTCACATTTTTTTTTTTTTTGCAACCACGAGGGTTTCCTACCAGTGCATATATCCCTTCGCCAGTAAAATGGTAATCGGTTTTCCCTCTATTTTTCTTGTCTGCATGCATTACCTCGTTAAATGTATTTACATTGTTGAGTAAATTCTGTAATTGTTCCCCCTCGGAACTTGGTTTCTTATTTTTGATTGATCCGCTATTTACAGTCGTGTCGAAGTGAAGCGCTCACTAAGAACACCTTGGGATTAACCCGGATTTTCCCAACGACGTTACTAAATCTCAAATTTGAAGATGGGTACTATATTTATCGTCATTTTTTCTTTGTCTTCCATATTTCAGTTTTGGCATTCCTAAAGATTGCTGGATCTATATACATCTAGGCTAATCTCCTTATGATTTTTTTTTTCATGTAAGGAAATTTCGTTCAGTACAATGGGGCATGTTTATTTTCTGTTTTCACGATGATGTACAGGGTTCCCAAAATTGATCTACCTGGTCGAGTTGTATCATGGCATAATCATTTCCAGAATCGCCGTCAGGGTTAGAACCGCAATCCAAAACTTGTGAAATCGGTTGTATCATCTCTTTGACCGAATCTACTAAAATTTATAATCTAAATTTTTCAGGAATTTGTCTCGCTCTACGTTTAATAATGCAGGTACCAATATTTCCCACCTTCGTTTTGTTACATACAATCTTTCTGTGTATAAATTTTGGTGTTGACTTATAAATTCCTACTAATGAGCATTTTATGTTCGTTTCAGGTATATAGGGCTCTATCCTAACGAAAATTGTTCCAGCTATTTTGCTTCACTTCTGGCAAACTTCGGTCGGCTCATTTGTTGTCACTCGTCTATTGTACAGGTTCTCTAAAGTCTTCAAAATGCTTGTTCAGGATTTTAGCTATGTTTGCCGATTTTTCCATCATTTTGCGTTCTGCTCAGCTGTAGGAAGTCTTTATTCTGTTTTCTTGTCTCCATGATGGCCATGGCAATTTAGTTTGTATAAGGATATTATAAAATATTGGTTTACTCCCGGAATAGTGAAAAATAAGCACAACCGGTTCCATCTCCCTTATAATTATTTATGTCCATAATAATCAGAATGAGACGGTGAAATTTATACATAAGAATTAACCCTTAAAATTTTCTTACTCTTTGGAACTCATCAAATATCATTGATGTGCATATTTCATAGTTCATTGTCAATTAGTGGTTACATCGAAAATCAGAGGTGGGACGTATAAAATCCCTTCTACTCCCAACTTAACCATACGTACATGCATTATGTTCCATATTTCTCTTTGTTTCTGTACAGATTATAATGCTCTGTAGCTTTAAATATGGACACACTATTTGTATAAAGGGTGATTTAACTTCTGTCATATTAGGTATACATACCCTTCAGAACATTTTATGTTGTATAAATTTAATAGATATCAGCCCAGAATATATATTACTCTTTTAATGCCGATTTAGTATATATATATATATATATATATATATATATATATATATATATATATATATATGCACTGTACATCTGTAAGTTAATGTTTCCTCGGGTGATGGAATTTCCTGAACATTAATTTGGCACCAGTGATGGTTTCTAAAATTCTAAAATTCTTGAGCAGCATATAAGGAACTGATGTTCTCATTTAAATTTCCCTTGAAATTTCATGGTAATTCTAATACAGATAGATTATAATATTAACGTAATACATTACAACTTTTTATTCTTCTATTGTATGCAGAAAGTTTCTACATACTTTCTAACTTTGTAATTAGCACAGGTCCATTCAAATAACACAATAGGTTAACTGTTAACTAGCCAGCAAATTTCTCTCTTAAATTTATAGAATTACTTTATAAAATGTTGGGTTTATCCAGAATATAATTTCTGTCACAGAAACAATTAAATTCTAGTGTTGTTTTTCTATTATCTGTTGCCTCCTTCTGCAATTTGTACTGTTTTCAAAACACTAATAGATTAAATGCTGGTTGTTCCTAGTTTTTCAAGAGACTTCTTTCTATTTTAAGATTCAGAAGCAGATTAAAGTTATTTTTAACTGTACTAGGGAATATGTACACTTTCTCCAAATTTAGACCAATAAATGGTTTAGAGATTTTGGATGATGGTAATTCCATAGGGTTCTTTCCTACTACTGTACAGAGGTTAGGAGAACTACTTCTCCTGTTCATATTTGTTAAAAGGAAGGAAATTAAATACATTCACTGCTATTCAACACAAGAACCCTAATACTTTTTTCTATTATATATTGCTATCAAATGAAATTACTTCGTAAAATAGAGAGCCTACCACTTTTGCAATTTGACCAACCTCCCAACCTTAGAGTCCTTCTGTCCTCAAGAAATCACCCCCGAGCTGAGATCATCTCTTATGGCAGACCAACCTCAATCTGTTTAGGAGAAGCTTATTTAAGCTATTGTTCCCCAAAGCCTATTTCTAATTATGCGTCCAGAATTTCAGGATGCTTTTCTTCCTGTTTGCCTAGGCTTCCCATTTTTGGGATTATTTAAAGTTTTTTTATGCTTTTCCTAGCTTTTCCAGTTTTTTTACCTCTTCCCAACTACTTTCCTCATCATTGGGGAATTCATATTTTTCCTCAAAAATCTAAATTTAGAAATAATTTCTT
>JAXQQM020086367.1:0-22261 GCA_034641835.2 Pinus albicaulis
ACAAAAATTTTCACTATTCTATCAACATTTCCATTTCATGGTTACCCAGTCACTCCTGAAAGACTCCTTATGGGCCTGTGCCACTCATCCCCATCCTTTTTTCCTACCTATGACCTTATTACTCTGTTTTGCCCTTGCTCATAACTCCACTTTACATCTAGGGTTTCCTATAACCTACCTTTTTCCCATGTTCATCGGGTTCCTCAAGCATTAATGGTATCAAAACTATCCCTATAGGCTCTTTAGATAAATCAAGTACATTTGGTTTTGGGTCTTTAATACAACACTTTGTCAATACTCTGTTTTTCAACTTAAAGCCTCTAAAGCAAATTTTCAGTCAAGGGCAGGTCAAAGAACCCCCTCTAGCTTAATTAGGGTTTCATATGGTCCAAGGTAATCATTGATGTTTCACACTACTTTTATTTATTATAATATGGTTCAGAGGTCTTGAAATGTTGAGACATGGTTATTTAAGAAAATATTTGAAAGTCTCCAATGAAGACTACCTTGTCAAATTCAAGTTCTACAAAAGGTAAATGTGACTTGGCATTTCTGCAGGAGTGTTAAGATGTCAATCAACAAAATAAATTGATAAGGTAAATGGTATGTTCCTAAAGGAAGACACCTTGTAGCAAGGAAGACTGGAAGCACTTGGTTTTAAGAAGAATTAGGGTTTTTGAGCTTGATTGGTCCAGTAGTGTGCCAAGCATGGATCAAATGCAAAAATGACAATGGAGGAGGTACACCAAAAACCAAACATGAAGAAAAGCCTATCAGTGATTATTGATGAAATAGGGAGAAAGTTGAGGTAAACTAAACATAAGTGTCAAAAGAGGTAAAAAACATGGTTTGAAACTCCATGGTACAGAAAAACGAAGGTTTTGACAGTGCTCTAGGATCAAAAGAAAGCAAATGCCATACCTCCAACAAACTACAAGCAAAAGGTTAAAAGGGTTAAATTGAACCTAAAGGTTGAGACTACATAAGAAATTGAAGATGCTTCTGTATGTGTGCAATCATCCTAAAGGTGGAAAAAGGAACATATCATGCCTCCTTGACCACAGGAAAGATCAAATTCATCAACGAAAACCTGCAGAACAAAGGTGTACAAAGTATTAGTGAGAAATGCAAACTCAAGGTTTTGAGTCACTTGCAAAGCAAAGGATGAGTTGAGCTTAGGTTGGAGATACTAAGATGTGTAAGCATCCTAAAAAGTTTCCAAGCCCAACTTGTCATGCCTCAAAGAATAAAGAAGAGTCAAGTCCATTATTTTAGTCACCTGCATGTAAATAGTGTCAAAAGAGTTAGTGAGAAAAGGTAAAAGGCTTGAAAACCTTATAAAGTGGGTTGCAAAGATAAGTTGAATTCATGAGCCCATTAAAACTCATTTCACACTTCATGAGAAACATTGATGCCTTGCAGAGAATTTGAAGTTTTAAAGAGGTAAGAAAATTTAAGTTTTTAAGGCAAAATCAGACAATTTTGCCTAGGGCTGCGCTCTCGGCATTTTTTCCTATGCATTTTATTAAGGTGTTGCGCACCTAGGAAGTGGCACTGCATTCCTGGCAGAGCACTGCGCTCTTGGCCAAGTTTTCCCAATAGACCCGACAAGGGAACCTTGGCGATGCACGCTTACCCGTTTTCGCCCAATAGACCCAAAAAGGACCTTAGCGCTGCGCGCTTGGAACAAGGCGTTGCGCCTTTGCCTGACCCGACCCATTGTTTTATGGGAATTGCGCCTTTGGCCAGGAGGGGCCTTCCAATCCATATCAACACTCAAAATCAGCTCAAAGTTTCTTCAAACTACCTCTAAAGGGTTTTCAAGCATATTTAAGTCAACGGGGAGTAAATTGAGGTGGTTGCATTGGTTTGAGATTGGTCATCCATCAAAGCTTAACATAATACTCAGTCCCTTATACTGCAAAACATTGACATTACATGCCCCCCCTCATCTCAAATTGTCATCAGTGCAAGGTGTTTCACAGCAGAGTTTGACATATCAGTTGGGGTTGTCATTGGGTTTGCCTCTCACTCGGCGACAAACATATAGCTTCATTCATTCATCTCTTGCACTTGCAGCTGCCTAATTTTCATCACCATTCCATTACCCTCTTCCAAATCAGTTTCATATCAGTGCTAGGGTTTCATAGGTAGAGTGGTGAAAATGTATCGATGAGGGAGGGATAAAAATTAAATGAAAATGAGAAGAATAAGGCAATGAGGAGGCTGATGCAAATGAGAAATAAAGCAGTGAATAATATGCCAATGAGTCCGGAAAAAATGAAGCACATAGTAGTGATGATGTTGGCATTAGGTCAAAAAAGAAGTGAAGAACATAGCAGTAGGTCCAAGGGTCATGAGAGCAATGAATGTAGCAAGGAAATGAGTCATGACAGCAGTGGGTCAGAGAGCATTAAAGCAAAGAGCATTGTTACAAAAAGTGAAGATGGTAGTAGGTCAAAGGCCATAAAGAAAACAATAAGCATGATAAAGAGGCCTATGAAGAATATGGTGGAACAAATGAGGCAAAATGGAAAGAAAAACTTGGTAACCTAGTTTATATATCCCCTACAAGCATACTAAACCTAATGAACAAGGTAACTCTAGATTTTGGCACAATTTTGGACCTTTTGAATTTTTGACTGTTTTAAAGGGCCAAAGGCGCAGCGCCAGTGGCACTGCGCTCTTTTTTGGGATACTCTTTTGAGTAATGGCTTGAAGTTTTGGAATCATTAGGCCAAGGACATCATGTACGCAAAATTTCAGATTATTTGGAGCTGATTTGATCCTCCAAAAGTGCCAAAAACACTAAAACAACCACCTTTCTGCCCTATTTTGGAAATTTGGCTTTAGCCTAAGCAATCTTGGGAAATTTAATTTTTGGGTAATAAAATAGACACAAAATGAAAAACTAAAGGAATTTTTGGAAAGTAGACTTTACAAGCTTTCCAATGAGCTATCATGGAGCTCATTCGGACACCAGGAAGGCCTTCAAAACTCAGCTGCAAGGTGACCTATTTTTTCGGTGCAGGCGCTGTGCCCTTGAACCTCAGTGTTATGCCCTTGCCAGAAAGTCAACAAAACACACTTGAGATATTTTTGGAAGTTATTGAGCGCCTCAAAGTCATTCTTTTTTTCCAAAATTGGTTGAGAAGATATTTTTGCATTTAATGAACTAAGATATTTGTGCCTTGGGCCTTGCATGGCCTCATAGGAAAAAAATGATATCTAGGAGTAATTAATGGTGTCTAAAACCCTAGTTAGGGTTTTCGTCCTCCTTGCTAGTTAAATAAAACATTTAGGCCTCATTGTACATGTTGGTTGTTGGTTTATTGTGGAGAAAAACCTCATAGACTTTGAGTTGTGAGGAGTTTTGGGTCTTGGAGCATTGTGAAGGTTCTGAACTGAATATCAATGAGACAAGCACTTTGCAGGATTCATGAACATGGCTAATGGTGATGTCTTTCTCATTTTTTTCCTGTTATCTCATGTTTTAGATATTGTGTCACCTTTCTCTTGCATTAGAATGGAAATTTTAGCTTAAGGTATGCTGTCAAAAGTACATTAAGTCTGTCTACTTCTCTTGCTCTCATGTTTTCCTATGCTAAGTTAGTTTAGAGAATTCTTAGTTGCTCTCTAAACCCACTTAGCTTGTTTATATCAAGAATGATATAATGGAGTCAATGCCAAAGTATTTTATGGTTAGACCTGCCCTTTGGAATCACTTAAAAAAAAAATTGAGTTATTTTCTTCAAAGTATTGCTAAATAGGGTTTGACTGAAGAGGTTTAAGGTTTCCCCTGCCCTTTTTTCTACCTTAATGGTTGCTTTGAAGGTCTTTGTAGTTATATTAAGAAGTTTAGGAGTTCCCTGTTTCTTGATCATTACTATATGTTATCTTGCATGTTTTCTTTCTCTGAAGGTATATAGTTATAGGGTCAGGAGTTCCCTGCTCTCTAGTGTTTGATGAATAGTTGTTTTTAGGTTTACTTGGTATGGTTTTCTCAAAAAAGTATGGTATGCCCTGTATTTGGTTATTTATTCATGCATATTTTTCTTAAAGGCCCTTCTTGTTGTAGTATTTTTTAAAGGATTCTTAATTGCCCTTTGCACCTACTTTGTTCACAATTTAATGTTCACTTCACTCGCATAAGCCTTGAAGATCCATTTTGCTTTGTTAAACTTGCCCTCTGAAGTACCCTTGACCTATTGTTGTACCTTTGGGAGACACACTTGAACTTCTGCATGACGTTACTCAGTGTAACTCCCTTTGGCCCAGTTGTGACAAACAGTAACATCAAACAGAACACAGAAACCACAATCTTCTCCTTTAACTGAATCAAACTGAAAAATAAGCCAGTTACATCTTATGTACCAAGTTTTAGGTGAACTTCTCTTACAGGACTGGAAGGCCCCAGGTCCTAGGACTCCAAACAGTTTGATCATTACCTTTTCTTGCATTAGTTACAACCACCAATATGACAAATTCAGGGACTAACTCAGCAATCACAGTGGCACCTCTGAGTCAGTGACAATCTAATTATTCCTTAGGACCATCTGCTAAAATCATAGTATCATTAGGTCTGGTGATACAGTTTTGCCCGTTAATTGGACATACATACATCCTTAAAACATTAAGCATTCTCCACCTGGTGACTCCACTAGTCTTCAGTAGCCCTGTTGACCTCACTAGTTCTCAGAGATTCCCCTAGGAATGTAGTAATCAATCCTGATATTTCTGGTGGCGGATAGCAAAGTTGAAATCATCCACCTGATGACTCCAAAACTCTCAATAGAACTAAGACTCCACTGGTAGAGGACTCTAGACTAGTTGAAAATATGCAGTGAACCTTTTTTATTGACAAAGATGGATCCAAGAATTCAATGGAGATATGCTCCAATCAACAGCGATCACATCCCTGGATTCCCACACAAAATGCCTCAGATAAACTGGGTTTCAAACCTACTATGTTTCAAGATGAAGAATTTGATGACCCCTTGTTACATCTCATCAAATTTCATATACATGTATGGAGATTAAAATTTGAATGGCATGAGGACTGCCTTATGAAAATTTTCATGGGAACATTAGAAGGAAATGTAGGGAAATGGTATGAAGGCCTAGACCCTGGTAGTTTGTTTTCCTTAAAATATTTCCACAAGGTATTTTATGAGCATTATAAAGAAAATTGTCCGTCTTTATCATTAGCTGAAAATTGTTGTGATCAATCTGAATATCTCATACAACACCTTGTAAAAATCAATGAAGATTTGGGAAATTGGCATCCTGAGGATCTATTAGAATAAATTCATGAATTTCATACTCAAGATAATTATTATGACAACCAATAATATTTGGTTGAGGATGAAATCAATCAGGAAATAAAGGAAGATTCACAAGATCTTTGTGAAGGCACAAGTGATGATTCACCATATCTTCTATGTGAGGCTCAAGAAGACATTCAGCCTCAAAATCAGCCTTTACAAGAGAAAGAGAATTGTTTTAGTGTTATCCAAAGAAAGAGAAAAATGCCTCCTCTTTTAACTGAAGAGGAAATAAATCAAATTATAAACATGCAGCCAACCTCTAAAATTTCATGTGAACAAAACATTTCTATTTATTCTCATGCTAATCCTAGCTACCACCAGAGGGTGTTCACTAAGGGGGAAATACCATACCACATGGGTTCATATTGGGGGATATTTATTGAGGAAAAAATGGAAAAATATATTGGGGGATATATAGGGGGTAAAGGGTTTTTATATTGACAGGTATAAAAAATGGAGCTCAAAATTAATGAAAAAATATAAAAGGGTATATAAAATGTTAATCAAAAAATGCATACCTACAATATCTAGTGGAAGTAAGGGTTTTTAAAATTGGGAAGGTGTATTGGGTTCATATTGGTAGGGGGTTAAATAATGTGATCTTTAGGGGTATTTTTCAATATATAGTCAATTTAAGGGTATTGTTTAATCTGCCACGAATGCATGTGATAGATTAGAGGTTGATTGATTGAAGCCCTTGTGGCTACCACAGATCAGAAAAGGGATTTATAGATCAATTCAAGGAAAAAAAATCTGATAATCCAATATGTTTGATTGGTGACATTACTTATGTTGATGATTTTCCAAAGTTTGATCAGTATGATGATGGTTGTGTTCTCCAAACAGAAACTGATCTTGCAGAGCAATTAGCAGTTGGTTTTTGGGAGGGAGTTCAGTTCCATAAACTTGAAAAAATTAATCAACCAATATATATCAGCTATGATAGTGATGAGGAAAGTCTATAAAATTTGGAAGTAGGTGAATCATCTCTGCCTCTTTGTTTTACTTCATTTCAGTCCATCAAAAATAAATTTCATATTATTGGAAATCAGCAGTCTTTCAGTTTTGATGTTGAGGTTGTGAAAGATAATAAACTTCTTGAACAAGTTGTTAATGAGAAACCTTTTCCTAAAATGGATGAGGAGATAATTTATTACGTAGAATTCTCCTTAGCTCCAGATTTGCAGCCACAAAGTTCCATTGAATTTCAAATTGCAGATGAAGGCTTGGAAATTGATAATCACAAGAGAGTTGATGTACGACCTTCTCAAGAAGATTTATTGCCAAAGAGTGCTCCTGCTCATCAACATGATGGCCTTCACACAGATTTGAGCCCACTCAATCAGAGCATATCAGGTTTGTTAGAGGAAAAAATTGAAATATATGATGAGACTGATAGTGCAAATGATCACGAGGAAGAGGTGGAGTTTCTTTCCCAAAAGAGTCCCAAGCTTAGCCAAGTGGAGGAAGGAGTAGTCCGGGGTGAAGGTTATTAAAATCCTCAGAGCCAGGTATTTTTTCAAGATCCCTTTGCTGATTTCTTAGAGATATTTGAAGAGGGAGTAAAATATGTTAGGAGCAGTTTGATGCAGAGTTTAAAGAAAATTTTAGGCACTAATTTTCAAACACAAGTGAGGTGGGAGTGGCCTTTTGATTTTTTTCAACACACTCAAAGACCTAAACCAAGACCACTCATGGAATCATCTACTTGATTGGTTATATTGGAATAGATTTCACCAAATGAATATATGTCACATGTAAGTTAGATTAGGATAGGTAGATATGAAAATAAGCTCAAAACTATGAGCATATTTCTAGTTTTCAAGTTTTAGAATGCTGATCTAAAAAGACACAAAAATCAAAGAAAAGAAGAAAAAGAGGGCAGGAAAAATAAGAGGTACAACCCCATACCAAGAAGAATATTGCTAAAAGTGTGCAAGCATAAATGCCACTACTATTGAGAAAAGAAAGTCTTGTTCAGTCATCTAGCCTAATCATGACTGAACATGTTTTAAACTTCTGTTGATAGGTTAGTAAAAGAAGACTTGTCAAACAATTTAAGCTTGGCTTGTCTGAAGATTAGATTAGGAAAGGATGCTGGTTCCCAAAGCTTAAATCTGAACCAAAGAGAAATGAGAGGGATGAATAACCAATTCTGAATCACAACCCTCAAGTTTCTAGTTTTCACTTGTACAAAAATAATGTCTGTGTGCAGCTTGTCCAAATGCCACAGCCCATGGCAAATCAGATTTCTTAATCATGGTTCGGTCATATTTTGAATTTCGTGTCAGTAGGTTAGAGAATGAAAGTCTATGAAACAACTTAATATTGATAGATGAGTAGACTAGGTAGAGAATAAGAGAGTTCATTAGCTTAATCTGAACTCTTGGAAGTGATAAGGGTATAAGTAGATATTTTTTTATGCTTTCAAAAGAAAGGAATGTCAAGGGTTTGTCAGTACAAGTGCACCCAAAAGAAGAAAAAATTTCGCAAAGTATCATGGGTAGGTAGAACTGAGATTGAAGCAATCATGTTTTTTCATATTTTATGAGATCATAGCTTCAAGAAAGCATCAGCAAATGAAGGAAGAAGGATCTGCCAAGCACAAGTAAGGTACTGCTCTTAAAAACTTAGAGATCTGAACTTCGAGGTCTTGGAAACCTCCTGAAAAGAAGCTGCCCTCCCCAAGTGGAGCCACTGTCAGTCATCAATAATTTTTACTATCTATAGATGACTAAATATTGGTTCTAGATTTCTAAAAACAACATTATTTGAACAGTGCGAATTTTAGAAATCTCACTGCCTTCATTATCCTTATAGGAAAATTTTCACTATTCTATCAACCTTGACATTTCATGGTTACCCATCCACTCCTGAAAGACTCCTTATGGGCTTATGCCACTCATCCCCATCCTTTTTTCCTACCTATGACCTCATCACTCTATTTTTCCCTTGCCCATAACTCCACTTTACATCTAAGGTTTCCTATAGCCTACCTTTCTCCCATGTTCATCAGGTTCCTCAAGCAATAATCGTCTCAAAACTATCCCTGTAGGCTCTTTAGATAAATCAAGTACATTGGGTTTTGGGTCTTCAATACAGCACTTTGTCAATACTTTGTTTTTTTACTTAAAGCCTCCAAAGCAAATTTTCAGTCAAGGTCAGGTCAAAGAACCCCTTCTAGGTCAATTAGGGTTTCATATGGTCCAAGGTAATCATTGACGTTTCACACTGTTTTTCTTTATTAGAATATGGTTCAAAGGTCTTGAAATGTTGAGACATAGTTATTCAAGAAAATATTTGAAAGTCTCCAAAGAAGACTACCTTGTCAAATTCAAGTTATACAAAATGTAAATGTGACTTGGCATTTCTGCAGGAGTGTTAAGATGTCAATCAGCAGAAGAAATTGATAAGGTAAATGGTATGTTACTAAAGGAAGACACATTGCATCCAGGAAGACCGAAAGCACTTTGTTTTAAGAAGAATTAAGGTTTTTGAGCTTGATGGGCCAGCAATGTTCCAAGAATGGATCAAATGCAGAAATGACCATGGAGGAGGTACACCAAAAACAAAACATGAAGAAAATCCTATCAGTGATTATTTATGAAATAGGGAGAAAGTTGAGGTAAACTGAATATAAGTGTTAAAAGAGGTAAAAAACATGGTTTTAAACTCCATGGTACAGACACAAGAAGGTTATGAAAGTGCTCTAGGATCAGAAGAAATAAAATGTCATACCTCCAACAAACTACAAGCAAAAGGTTAAAAGGATTAAATTGAACCTAAAGGCTGAGACTACATAAGAAATTGAAGATGTTGTTGTATGTGCGCAATCATCCTAAATGTGGAAAAAATAACATATCATGCCTCCTTGACCACAGGAAAGATCAAATTCATCAAAGCAAACCTGCAGAACAAAGGTGTAAAGAGTATCAGTGAGAAAGGCAAACTCAAGGTTTTCGGTCACTTGCAAAGAAAAAGATGAGTTGAGCTTAGGTTGGAGATACTAAGATGTGTAAGATCCTAAAAAATTTCCAAGCCCAACCTGTCATGCCTCAAAGAATAAAAGCAGAGTCAATTCCATCATTTCAGTCACCTGCATGTAAATAGTGTCAAAAGAGTTAGTGAGAAAAGGTAAAAGTCCTGAAAACCTTAGAAAGTGGGTTGCAAAGATAAGTTGAATTAATGAGCCCATTAAAACTGATTTCACACTTCATGAGAAACATTGATGCCTTGTAGAGAATTTTAAGTTTTAAAGAGGTAAGAAAGTTTAAGTTTTTAAGGCAAAATCAGATAATTTTGCCTAGCGATGCGCCCCTAGCTTTGTGCTGTGCGCCTGGCATTTTCTCCTGTGAATTTTATTAAGGTGTTGCACACCTTGGAAGTGGCATTGCGCGCTTGCCCAAGTTTTCCCGACAGACCTGGCAAGGGAACCTTGGCGCTGCACGCTTACCCATTTTCGCTCGACAAACCTGATAATGACCTTAGTGTTGCACGCCTGGAACAAGGCACTGCGCTTTTGCCCGACCTGACCCACCATTTTCCTGGGCGCTGTGACTTTGGCCAGGAGGGACTTCCAAGCCATTTCAACATTCAAATCAACTCAAATTTTTTTTAATCTTCCTCCAAAGGTTTTCCACACATCTTTAAGGGTCAAAACAGGGGTAAGTTGAGGTGGTTTCATTGGTTTGAGATTGGTCATCCATCAAAGCTTAACATAATACTCAGTCCCTTATACTGCAAAACAATGACTTTACATACCCCCACTCATTTCAAATTGACATAAGGACAGGGTGTGTCAAAGCATATTTTTTACATATCAGCTGGGGTTGTCATTGGGTTTTACCTCTCACTCAGCCCAATAAACATATAGCTTTATTCATTCATCCCTTGCACTTGCAGTTGCCTTTTTCATCATCATTCCATTACCCTCTTCCAAATCACTTGCATATCAGTGCTAGGGTTTCAAAGGCAGTGTTGAACCTCAGGATTACCCTCTCTTTTACAATTTTCTCATCTCATTCCACCACTTTTCCATAAGTTCATAAACCCTAATCAATGAATAATGCTAAATTTTTTCCTCAAGGATACATTTAAATGATTTTCATGTTATATTTTCATGATTTTTCTATTTTGATAATTTTTTGCAAATTAGCTACAGAATGTAGCCTGTTCTACAGCTAGTTGTACATTCCGTAGCCACTCTTATGTTTTAGCATGTTCCAAGTGTCAGTTGAGGAATTGGAGCACATGGGTGTTTCAAGAATCTTGCCTACATGGATTCTATCGTACTCATCTGATCTAGATCGACATAAAAAGGGAGCCTAAACTCGCGGTCAAAGTTACAAGTCAAAGAACGTTACCTACCAGCATTAGGACTCTTGGTTTTCTCTTTGAAGCAAATCATGAGTCTAATAGTCCTATTTCAATTGTAATTCAAGATAGACACCTATAGCTAGTTTAGCTCACAGTTAGTTATGTAATTTTCTCTTTAAATAATGGTTCCATAGAACTGAGAGACAGTTCAGTACAGTTCAGATTTCTAAAAAGGATACTATGTTTCCAGACCATGTTTTTAATAAAGAAGTTTAGTTACAAATGCTTACTTGATTGGAATTTTGACAAGCTAGGAGTCAACCAACTCAGTAGCAGAGGCCCCCTGCTCCTGAAGGAGGTTTTTATTATCTTTTGTAGTTAGATTTCCTTCATTCTGTTTAGCAATTTCTATTTATGCTTCATTTCCAGTTTTCAATTAGTTTAATGATAAATTGCAGTTGTGCAGACTTGCTCTTCCAAAACATTTCAAGGAAATAGAAATTTTGTTTTCAACATTGGGATAAGGATTGAAGTGCTAAGAAACCACAAGTGTTTAGCCTTACTGTTTTTGCCTTTTATTTTCATTAAAACAGAGTTATCAATTACTGTGTCAAACTGATGTTTATGAGAGCCATTTTTCATATCCTAAATTATACACTAAATGGTTGAATATCTCACATATGCAGTAGTTGAATTTATCTTGCTTTTTTTCATTTGCTTGCCAGGGACTAGAGGTATAATTGATTTATTCGAAGGCCTCTCAAGAAGTTAACCACTTTACATTTGAGTGTGACTCACAAGGAAATTATACATTTAGTTGATTTCAGTTAGATTTTACATGCTTTCATTTTCAAAGACCCTCACCTAATTGCAAAACAATAATCTTCCTAAAAACCACTCTAAAGGAATTGATCTGAACATATTATAGGAAGGGATAGTTGAATGATTAAATGTAATGAAAATTTCTAAGTTATTCATTTACAGAGTTTTCATAGTTCTCTAGTTCAAACAGATGTAACAATTTACTCAAACATTACTTCAAGAAAGTCACTCTTTCCAAATTGAATAATTGGAGTAACTAAACACATATTAGATACTTTCATTTTCATTTCTTGTTTTCAATTCTATGACCTTAGCAGACTAAAGTACAAGCAATTGTTAAATTCCATCTCAGTAGGGTCAATACCTAACAATTGGATGCTGAGATAACTGAGGGTATAATAGCTGATTCAATTTATGCTTTCATTTTAGATAGGCATTGTGATTTTCAATCTTAGTTTTAGGAATAGATCTGTGGATTAGAACTAACAAACAAGATTCTTTGATTACCCAAAATAGGTCTTAATTAGCCCTTAGCTTTTGGTTTTCTTTTATGAAAAATATAATAGTTTTAGTACACTTCCTTTTCTTCCTTCTAAAATTAATTTAGATTCAATTAAATCTTTTTAGAGTTCTATATTAACCATCTTTAGATCTCAAAGGACAAAAACCCCCTAAAAACAAACATAAAACACAAAACAATGAAGTAAGGAATAGGTTGCTTAAGCACATATTGTGCACCACACTTCATCAACTTACTAGCCCGGGTTGAAAATTAATGAAAGAAATTTAGGACACTAAATTGACTAAACATTTTGGCGCTGTTGCCGGGGAAGTGTAACTAGGTAGCCTTATTTCTTACATCCCAAAAACAATGATATGCGAGACTCTAGGGGTAGATTTATAGCTAGAGGCATAAGATTAATCCCTACAACACCACTCACTCCACCAAGACCAAGACGTAGTACTCCACCATCTCAAACTCATATCCCATATTTTCCTGGCCATATACTCCCAGAAGTTTTAAGATCAGATAACCAGTTAGGAGGATATCCTGCCTCATCCACTGAGGCAATTTTAGAGGAAGAAAATCATAGGACTCCGACAGAAGGAGTTACCTTTTTCACTTCTACAGGGGAACATATTCTAGTTGAAGAGTTAGAAATCCCGACTGAAGAGGAAGAAGAACAAATTTTCTTCAACATACCATTGATAGAGGAACCATAGGAGAAGTTAACCCTGTAGGATGAACCCTATATCAGCTCCAAGGAATCTATCATGGCAAGAAGAGGAGAAGGATAAGGAGAGGAAGAAGGAGAAATTTTTAATGGAGAAAATTTACTATTTGGAGGAGGTAGAGGTAGAGGATACAAAGGAACTGAGAGTTCTTTTGGATTCCCTATAGTAGATGAAGAGACAAATGCTACCATGAAAATCATCTCACCTTCTATTGTCCCAAAATTTCATGGATTAAAAAGTGAAGATCTTGAGACCTTTTTATTTAAATTTGAAGTTTTGTGCAGAACTTATGATTATCTATAAGATGCTTAAACACTAAAATTGTTTCCTTCAACATTGAAAGGAGTAGCTCTAAAATGGTTCATGAGTCTAATCACTAGGTCTATTAGGACATGGAATGATCTGAAGAGATCATTTCTAGAAAGTTATTTGGACTATTGTATACCTGTTAATCACAAAGAGGAAGTGTTTAAGATGATGAAAAAAGAGGATGAAAATTTGGAGGATTTACTTGAAAGGTTTAAATATAACATTAAGAGACCAAAAATGGAAAATCTAGATCAAGACACTCTAAAAGCTCTTTTGTTGAAAACAATTAGAGATGAATGAATAGATATCCTTAACATGATGGGGAAGGGGGACATATCTCAACTTCGATTACCTGATATTGGGGAGTTATGTATTAATCTCTCGAGAGGAAAATCAAAAAATTTGAAAGGACCAAGAGATCTTGTTCTTGCTAGGGTAAACAAATATGTAACTGGAACAGTAAGTAGGGCAGAAATTGGAAACATGCTTAATGAATTAAAAATAAACATTTTAGGGAGTCTTAGTGAACAAATAGACACCGTGAAGTTACAAAATAAGTAGAAAGCTGAGACTGATGCTTTAGCCATTTTCTGTCCAAAATGCAAAAAGAAACATGCTTTGAGACAATGTCCTCTTGAAGCAAAAGTTATAGAAACTTGTGTGATTTGTTCAAAAAGTCATGAGACTAAGAATTGTCCTTCAATTCCTGGTATAAAGGTTGTTTCTCAAGAAGAAACAACATAAAATCCTATAGAATCTCTTTGTTTTGTCTCTACAAGACCATGGCAGGGGCCACAAACTCAAGGGTTTAACAAACAAATGAATACTCAACCCCCACTAAATTGGAATTCTTGGTAGCAACCTTGGCCCCAATCTCAATGACTCCTCCATCATATCCAAATTATCCTCCCCAACAAATTCCTCAATAAAATCAACAACCTCCAATCCAAAACCCAAATCCACAACTCTCACTACCGTTCCCTCAAATACCAAATCAGTTACCTGCCTAACCATTACCAAACCCCAACAATAAAAATCCTCAGAATACTTATATGATAGAAGGTCAGCAATTTCCAGCCTATATGATTACTCCTATAGATCTTAATGATGTTCAACTAAGATTTGGTAGGATATTAGAAAAGAGGAAGCCTTCTGTAATCATTCAAGAACAAGACAATTTTGAGGAAGATTCTCTACAAAATAATAAAATTTTTGAGGAATAAATATCTCTTCAAAACCAAAATTCTGAAGGAAAAAAGAACAAACAACAAATAAATCCAACTCCAGTTATAGAGCAACCATCAATATCTACTTCTACACCTCCTTTTCCTGAAAGATTACATATTGATATAGGAGTAGAAAAGCATATTATTTTTCCTAATTAAGATTTCCTAGATGAATTGAAAAATATTTGCATCAAAATACCTTTGTTACAAGCCATCAAGGAAATCCCAATTTTAGCTAGAACAATAAAGGAGTTGAGTATGAAGAATCCGGGAAGAAAAATAAAAGAAATAAAAAGAATCTAGCTTGTGGGAAAAATAGCAGATATAATGATGGGAAAAATTGCTATTCAAAAATATTTATATATCGGAAGTCCAGTTGTAAAAACACATATCAATGGAGTAGAAATTTTAAATACATTGATTGATTTAGGATCAGTAATAAACATCATGAGAAAACAGACCATGGAACAACTCAAGCTTCCTAATCTTCTTTATACACCTACATTACTACAGTTGGTAGATAGATCTGTAACCAAACCAGATGGTGTGTTGGAAGATATTTCAGTGTCTCTAGATTCTTCGGAGTATCCTGTTGATTTTATGATTTTAACTCCTAAGAACAATCTAGGAGGAAACCCACTTATATTACGAAGACCTTGGTTGGCTACACCTAATGCTTTCATTAACTGTTGATCTGCTGAAATTTATATTTCTGATGGTAATTCAACTAAGAAATTCACTCTGTATCCTCCAGCAAGAAAAATCACAGAAATACATGACAAAGAATGGATTGATGATGAAGAAGATATACAGCCTCTCTTTACTATTTCAAATATTAGTGAAGATAGCCAAATATTAAACACAATACAAAATTTTGAATCATCTCTAGAATATGAAAATGATAAATTTCAAGAGAAGTCCAATATTGAATATTTTTCATCTAGGCAGATGTCTATTTACTCTATGGAAGAATTTGATAGCTCTACAGTTGAAATATTTCCAAGGAAAACCTTGAACATAAAAAAAAACTTGGAAAGGTTACAATAAGAGAAGCTAATCAGAACATTGCAACAACATTCATCTGCATATGCATGAGAATAAGGAAACCCCAAAAGCAAATATTAAACAAACCTATATTTGTTTGATTTTCCTCAAGAAATAATTAATTAAACAATAATTTAATTATTATTCCTGGTCATGTTTAACCCAAAACAAAGAAATTAATTAGATAAATCTTTATTTATCTTATTATTTTCTAGGAATAATTATTTAAATCTTATTTAAATAATATTCCTTGTTAAATATAACTAAATCACCCATAAATAATTAAATAAATCATTATTTATTTGATTATCTTTCAACCACTTCCTTAAATAATTAAATAAATCACTATTTATTTAATTATCTTTCAGCCACTTCCTTAAATAATTAAATAAATCATTATTTATTTGATTATCTTCTAACCGCTTCCTTAAAAAGATAAATAAATCATTTATTTATTTATTTTTGACAAATTAAGGGATTTGACCCAAGTCAAATACCTTTTCCCTTCAACAAATATAATAAAATATTCCATAAAAAGTGGATCTAGATCTGGTTAACCCATGCACCAAGATCTAGAATGACCCAATATTTTGTTATAAATAGGAGGGTTTTTCCAATCATTCTTCACCTTTTGTTGCCTATTAGATCACTCTGGATCTATACACTTGGTCCCATTTTTCCATCATTTGATGTGTGAGCTCCCATTGAGCTCCTTTCTTTGCATTGGGTTTTCTACATCAACAAGAGAGATAAATCTTAGATCTGAAGTGCTGAGGACTTCCAAGAACCCATCCCACTAAGGAGAATTGGATACGCCTTCTTGTTTTCCTCCCAGGTGCCCGATTAATATAAAAATTCTTTCAAAAATTGTTCTTGTCTTGTCTATTGGTATATGGAGCAAACCCTTGTTTTTTCTGCTTAATGTCTTTCCATGCATAGATCTGGTTTTTGCAGCTCTTTTTTGTTCAACTAACCGCAGATCTGAAGATATTGGCAGCCACTTTTGTTATTAGGGCTATTAGTTATGCGTAGCTAAAGTGGTCCTTTTTCGTACACTTCGACAAAGGATTCATACTAACAAATGGCGACTCCACACGGGTTTTAAATTACGACCGTTGTCGTTTTTCATATTCCTGCATATCCAGCTACTTCAGACCCTAGGGTTTCTTTTCAGCTGTTTATTTTTCCTATTTTCATGTTGTTTTTCTCACATAAAACCCTAAAACATCAAAATTTCTAACTTCTGTGTGTTTCTGGCCCTATTGCGCAGGTGGTATAGGAAGCGACTGATATGGCCAAGTGACAACTTTAGAAAATCTGCCGGCCAGAAACAATCGAACGGTGCGTTTTTGGCCCTAACTGCGACACAGACCCCCGAGTCGCACTTTTGACTGTTTCTGCCAGCCTGAAATCGAGTCGGAACTGCGACACGCCATTTTTCGATGATTTTTCTACAATTTTTAAGGTTTTGTAAACACGTAAGCAGCTTAAAGTCCAGGCACTCACTCGTATAGCATAGTAGATGATTTGGCGCAATCTCCTGCTGCCATTTCCGCACTGGAACGCCTCCAGTCGTGCCCTTCCCAAAAGAAGGCTCTACTATCTTCCATGGGCGCTGTAGATCCTGCTGATGACCAAATGATTATTTTCAACGCCACTCAATCAGACCATCCTCCTCTTCCTGCTTCCGTCGCCTTCCAAATCCCAGTCAAAATCCGGAACGCCAACGTCTCTCGGTGTATAATTGATGAGGGGGCATCCACCTGCGTGATGTCCGCTTCGGTTTGGAAGCAACTCGGATCTCCTGAGCTGGCCCCTTCCACGATCACCCTTCGAGCGTGGGACGGCCATGCCTCCCAGCCCATTGGCCTGTTTCGTAATTTTCCTATCACCCTCGCCGGTAAGACTGTTTGCGTTGACGTCGAAGTCATCGACGCCCCGCTAGACTACAAAATTCTATTGGGGCGAAGCTACACCTATGCTATGTCTGCTGTCCCATCCGCGGTTTTCCGCAAGATGTCTTTCCCTCATAATGGAAAGATAGTCACCATTGACCAGTTGACATATCATGAGCCAAAATCTCAAACCTCACCTGAGACGACCATCTCTTCTGTAGCCAACAAGCAAACCGTTGACTCCTTGACCAGTGTCTCCCCCAGCGTTTACAAGGATTCCTCCCTGCTTGGAACTTTTCCTAGTCTCCCCCCTCCTCCTATCTCTGACCCCAGCTCATCGAATGTTTGCATGATGCAATCGTCTCGGGCTGCTCTCAAGCAACCTGCTTCGGCTAGTCAGCAACCTTGCCCTCCGCAACTTGCTCCTAGCCCTTCACCTGCAGTTGGTAGTCATGAGCCCCTTTATCCCCCTGGCACGGTTCCTCCAGGCCTTAGCCATTTAGGAGCCGTCCCACCTGGCCATTACCCCTCTGGTCAGATACCGTTCCTAGCTCCCCCACCAGGAGTGTACACGGTACCGGTCATGGCCACCCTCTCTCTTCCTAACTTGACCCTTGGGATTCCCGTTTGGTACCTTGATCCTCCAGCCCCCACCTTGCCTGGTCAGCCCAAACCTTATATCGCTTTGACCCCGGTTCAACCGGTCCCCATGACTTCTCCCGCTGCATCAGTGCCTCAGTTACCTCAACAGGAACCACTTCCTGTTGCGACCGCTTTGGGTAAGAAGGGAAAAGCTCGCAAGGGGGCATCAAAGGACAAGGCTGCCTCGACAAACCCTGCTCCTCCTCAGCCTCCAAAGCATACCATCCAGTGTGCTTTGTGTGATGTTGTCGGTCACACCTCCCATAGCTGTCCTGAATTGCTTCATCTCAAGCCCATGGTTAATGTCACGTTCCCTGAGTCCGCGGTCCCAGAAGCCTCTGTTCCTTCCGCGACCGCGGCCAAGAACCCCAAGACTATTCACACCAACCACCCCTGTGCTTTGTGTGATCTCCATGGCCATTCCACCCATCTTTGTTCCCGCCTCACGGACCTCCGCACCTCTATCGCTGCGGTCCACCAATTCGAGGCCAAGCGCAATGAGTCCACCTCTCTCCTATTTGCGCATTCTGCTTCAGCAGAACTACCAGATATGACTACTCCCATTGACATTCCCCCTCCGGATGTCGAGATGACGGAGCCTTCGTCCAGCATTTTCTACCTATCATCATCCATGAGACCCTTGGGGAACATTCCATCTGAATCCTCCCCTGTTGTTTCGCTTGACCTTCCTTCAACGATCATCTTGGGCTCAACATCGGTAGATCCTTTGTCTACTTACTCTTCGGTCACCCCTTGTGACGATGCGCATGTGAACCTCTCTTCTCATGATGATGATTCAGGTCGCTTCACCACGTCAAGTGGTCTTTCTTCCACCAGTCACCCCCTCTTTTATCAAAATGATGACATTATGGAAGAAATCCCCACCCCTGACTTTATCTATTCCCCCTTACATCGAACCCATGCGTTCACACCACATCCACCTTGTGGCCATTATATCGAAACCCAATGTTTGGGTAAGGGGGCACCCACATTTGAGAGACCAAGAGAAGCAATTCTCCACAACTCTCCTAGTGTATCTGGTCGTGTTGACTTTAGTCCCAGTATTCTTCCACCTTTAGAAGAACCTCTAGAGTCCCATATCACTTCAGATCACTCTAGGGATGATACCCCTTATCGTTCCCTCATCTTACATCAGCAACCCAGTCTCTTAGACATCATTGTTGACCAACCTATAGCTTTTCTACAAGAGCATCAGTTCATTATCTCCAAATCCTCTTTTTGGGATAGTGACACCAGGTATGCCAACTCGGAAACTTAAAGTCCATTTGATCCCTATATGCAATACCAAAAGAGATTGGTAATCCTCCATTTCCTTTCTCAAACTGCATAACCATAACAAGAACAAATGGCACACCACATCATTAAAATGTGTTTAGATTCCCCTTTTTCTAAATACATTTTGGCATGACCACATCATGCTCGGGGGCACCTATACCCCTCAACCATAACCCTCTTCGCCTTGTTTTTGGAGAGGAGGTTGTCTTACCTATTGAGTGTGAACTCCCTTCCCTTCATCTGGTTGTTGAACTTCTCCCTGACTCCCAACCTCTAGAACAACGACTTTTCATGCTTGAGCGTGCCTCTGAAGACCGCCATGTTGCATTGCAAACCATGGAAGTGGCCAAGAAACGCACCAAAGCTCAATATGACCCAAAAGTCCAGCCTCGTCCTTTTCACGATGGTGACCTTGTTCTAGTATATGACCAGGCCCATGATGTCCTTGGTCACGGGAAGTTCGACTCATTCTGGCTAGGCCCTTACGTCATCAGTACGGATCTTGGTAAGGGGGCATACTTTTTAGAGGACTTCGAAGGCAATCCTCTTCCTAATCCTCGCAATGCACTCTATCTTAAGAAATATTACCCTTAGCATTTCCCTTCTGAGATGCGTGTTTTATTTTCTGTTAGATAGCCAGCATCTTTTTTGTACTTTCATCCTTCGCCAGGACCTATTTTGTCCAAGAAGGATCACTTCACCTCTCCTTAAAATCGAACTTCCTCACTTACAACACTTGTACTTGGGGCACCATTTTGCCTCCTTACTTGTCTTTGTTCGTGTCAATTTTCGTCATGAGTTACCATCTTGTACTCATGTTTTCATGGTCCCCCATTGGACCTTTACTGTGTGGCAGCACCATCAAGTCGCCCTTGTTTAGAGCATCCAAGTTGAGTCATCATCGCATTCATGGATTCTATCCAGAGTCCCTTTGTACCCCGCTATAGCCCTCCATCCTTCATTGCTTGGTCTCTCTCTTGTGTCGCACATTATGACCTTCAGTCCCACTGTCCCCTATCCCTTATGATATTGTGTCAGTCGCTGCCATGTCATTCATGCCCTTTATGCTCTAACAAGGGAAGTCGTCCATTCGCTACTCAGTCCTTTCCATTTCACTATCATCATTAGTGTCAGTCTGTCCGTCACTCTACTATTTTCTCTCATGCCTTAGTTGAGGATCTCTCATTGCCTCACCTATGGCGGACCTCCTTCTGTCGACATCAGCTCCTTCATTCCAGAAGACAGGTCTAGAGGGCGATGTACCTTGGTTCCAGCTTCCACTCTTGTTCGGTGCCTCGGATCAGGCAAAGGGATCTCTCATTTCCCTTTGACTTGATTGTTTCTCCACTCCAGCTCCTTTCAGCATGACCGAGATCCGTATACTTGATGGTTCAGTGATACAACAACAACTCTTGATGATTCCCGGGTGTGTGTGAGATGTCTCAACCCTCACGAGGGGGTGGCCCTGCAGGTAGCCCCCCACATGCCCGGATGACCTCCTCCTTGCAGCCTTCGATGCAGCTCCAGATATTTGATGATGTTGGCCTTAGCCACTTGCAACGCCTCTTTGATTTGCATGTATCAGTCAGATTTTGTGAGCCCTTCCCCATTCACAGGGGGCATTTGGGTTGTATTTGTATCTCATGTACTCAGATATTATTGTACAAGTCCTGGCTGTTATCCCAGGCACAACATGTATATGGGATTCCTCATTATATTTTTATCTGGCTCATGATTATGCCGGCTGTACTTTATGGTTCGGTCCCTTGTTTACTAGACACACTATTCTTTTGTACTTTGTCTCGGCGGGCATAGGTATGCCTCCCCCGCCGCCTTCAGCACAGGTACCCTCTCATAAAAAGAGACTTGTTGCACCTACGAGTCTCGTCTCCTCAGGGTCTAGTTCTTCAGCACACTATCTACCTTGCATTTCTCTCTCTGACTTCCCTTTTGTTGTCTGGTGATTGATTTCTTACAACGTACTTCAGTCATACGATTTGCTCCTGACACTCGCACGCTGGGGGGCAATCTGTTACACCATTTTTTGGTCATCTAACCTATTATCATTAGATGGACCCAAGTACACCATGTAAGACCAATTTTACCCTAAGTAAAATTGCCTTCACTATGTTAAAACAGGAAACCCCAAAAGCAAATATTAAACAAACCTATATTTGTTTGATTTTCCTCATGGAATAATTAATTAAACCATAATTTAATTATTATTCCCAGTCATGTTTAACCCAAAATCAAAGAAATTAATTAGATAAACCTTTGTTTATCTTATTATTTTCTAGGAATAATTATTTAAACATTATTTAGATAATATCCTTATTAAATATGACCAAATCATCCACAAATAATTAAGTAAATCACTATTTATTTAATTATCTTTCAACCACTTCCTTAAATAATTAAATAAATCATTATTTATTTGATTATCTTCTAACCGCTTCCTTAAAAAGATAAATAAATCATTTATTTATTTATTTTGACAAATTAAGGGATTTGACCCAAGTCAAATACCTTTTTCCTCCAACAAATATAATAAAATATTCCATAAAAAGTGGATCTAGATCTGGTTAACCCATGCACCAAGATCTAGAATGACCCAATATTTTGTTATAAATAGGAGGGTTTTTCCTACCATTCCTCACCTTTTGTTGCCTATTAGATCACTCTGGATCTATACACTTGGTCACACTTTTCCATCATTTTGCTGTGTGAGCTCCCATTGAGCTCCTTTCTTTGCATTGGGTTTTCTACATCAACAAGAGAGATAAATCTTAGATCTGAAGTGCTGAGGACTTCCAAGAACCCATCCCACTGAGGAGAATTGGATACGCCTTCTTGTTTTCCTCCCAGGTGCCCAATTAATACAAAAATTCTTTCAAAAATTGTTCTTGTCTTGTCTATTGGTATATGGATCAAACCCTTGTTTTTACTGCTTAATGTCTTTTCATGCATAGATCTGGTTTTTGCAGCTCTTTTCTTGTTCAACTAACAGCAGATCTGAAGATATTGGCAGCCACTTTTGTTGTTAGGGCTATTAGTTATGCATAGCTAAAGTGGTCTTTTTTCGTACACTTCGACAAAGGATTCATACTAACCTGCCGAAGCATAAGAGGAATCAGTCCTCCCTCCTAAG
>JAXQQM020061556.1:0-51895 GCA_034641835.2 Pinus albicaulis
TGCAGATCTAAAGCTCCTGAGAAAGGAAAGGGATCTTATTATTCTCCTTATACAGAGGCAAAAACCACTTCGGATGAAGGTGGGGATGTGTATTTGTCTTCTTCTTCAAATACACATGTAGATCATGATTCATGGTTGATTGACTTGGGTGCATACTTTCACTTCACTCCCCATAGGGCGTGGTTCTGCAAGTATGAGAAATATGATGGCGGTGATGTCTTCTTAGGTGATGATAGGAAGTCCAGAATCATCGAATGTGGAAAATTCAAGCTAAAGCTCCAAGGTGGAAGGATTAAAACACTTCCTGGTGTTATATTCTGCGTGGCGGAAATCGATTTACGTAGGCAGATGGATGATGCAGGTGTAAAAATAGTGTTCGAGAAAGATGCCTGCAAGATGGTTCGGGGAGCACTGGTATTAATGCGAGGAGTTCGGACTGGAACTCTGTCCAAGCTACAAGGTAGCACTGTTATTGATGGGTGTAACAGTTCTATGGTTCCTGAAAGTGGAGCAGAAAGCCTAGATGTCTCTGGATAAAAGACCATGCTATGGCATCAAAGGCTTGGACATATTGGAGAGAAGGGCCTTCGGATACTCCATAGAAATGGTATGGTAGAAGGTATGTCTAATTGCTCTCTGGATTTCGATTTCTGTGAACATTGTGTATATGGGAAGCAAAATCGGGTGATTTTTCCTTCTGGTGCTAAGAGGGAGAACAAGATATTAGAACTTGTGCACAGTGATGTGTTTGGACCTGTGTCAGTTCCATCACTGGGAAAGTCTGTGTACTATGTTTCATTCATAGATGACTTCTCAAGGAATACATGGATATATTTCTTGAGGAAGAAATCTGAAGTCTTTGACAAATTTAAAGAATTTAAGACTCTGGTGGAAAACCAGACAGAGAAGAAGATAAAGGCGCTGAGGACAGATAATGGTGGGGAGTTCTGCAAGAAGGAATTTGAAGAGTTCTGTAAGAAGTGTGGTATAGCACGGTAGAAGACTACTCCATACACACCTCAGCAAAATGGAGTTGTAGAAAGAATGAATAGAACACTGATGGAAAAGGCAAGAAGCATGCTCAGTGGTATCGGGTTAGGACAAGAATTCTGGGCAGAGGCAGTGGAGACTGCATGTTACTTAGTTAACAGATCACCTTCATCAGTATTGGAGGATAAGACTCCACATGAGGTATGGACTGGTAAGAAACCCTCCCTTTCACATCTAAGGGTATTTGGATGTGATGCATATGTACATGTTCCAAAGGAGAAAAGGACCAAGTTGGATAATAAATCTGAAAGGTGCATCTTTATTGGGTATAAGGATGGTTTAAAGGGTTACAAGCTTTGGAACCAAGAAATAAGGAAGGTTGTGTACAACCGAGATGTGGTGTTTTTAGAGGTGAAAGATGTTGTTACACATGAAGTTCTACCAAAGGAACCTAAGAAGATAGAGTTTTAGCTAAAAGAGGATGAATCAGACTCTATAGCAGAAGAAGATTCCGAAGAGGAAGAGCCACAAATCCAGCTATGAGAAGATCAGTTCGGGAAAGAAGGCCACTAGAAAAGTATAGTCCATCTGCTTTCTATTCAGGTTTTGCCTTAACTATAACTGATGATGATCCCAGAACTATCAAGGAGGCAGTAGATTCATAGGATGGAAAACTTTGGAAGGAGGCCATGGTTGATGAAATGATATCCTTGCACAAAAATGAGGCATGGGATCTGGTGGAGTTGCCGGCTGGAAGGAAGCCCATTGGGAGAAAATGGGTGTTTAAAAATAAGATGAATGTAGAAGGCAAGGTGGAGAAATACAAAGCTCGATTGGTATCAAAAGGCTATTCCCAGGTGTTAAGAATTGATTTTGGTGATATATTTTCTCCTGTTGCCAAGGTTACTTCTATTAGATTACTTTTATATGTTGCTGCTGCATTTGATTTTGAGATAGAACAGATGGATGTGAAGACAACATTTCTTCACGGGGATCTAGAAGAGGAGATCTACATGAAGCAACCTGAAGGCTTTATGGTGAAGGGTAAGAAAGAACTGGTATGCAGGTTGATGAAGTCTCTGTATGCGTTAAAACAGTCACCAAGGATGTGGTATCAGAAATTTGATACCTATATATGGGGACTTGTCTTCACTAGAAGCGAGGATCACTATGTTTATTTTAAATTAATTGGTGACCGTGTTATTTATTTGGTCTTGTATGTGGATGATATGTTGTTGATTGGAAATGAGAAAGAAATTATCCAAGATTTGAAGACCCAACTTTTCTCCAAATTCGACATAAAGGATCTTGGTGCTGCAAACTATATTTTGGGCATGGAAATTAAGAGAGATTGAGCAAAGAGGAAGCTCTGGTTAAACCAGAGGAAGTATGTCGAGAATATATTGCAGAGGTTCAATATGCAGGATAGTAAACCGATGAATGTTCCTATTCCTGTAGGTGTAAGGTTGTCTGTTGAACAGTGTCCCAAGACACAAGAAGAAGAGGAGAATATGTCCCGTGTTACATATGCAAGTGCAGTGGGTAGCCTGATGTATGCAATGGTCTGTACTAGACCAGACATTGCACATGTAGTGGGAGTATTGAGCAGGTTTATGTCAAACCCAGGGAAGGAGCATTGGACAGCAGTGAAGTGGGTTTTCATATATTTACGTGGCACTAGTGATTATGGCTTGTGCTACCAGGGAAGACCAGGATTGGAAAGAATGTTGGACATTCGTGGTTTTGTTGATGCGGACTGGGCTGGAGATCTGGACCAAAGAAGATCTACAAGTGGGTATGTGTTTAGCCTATTTGGAGGCACAGTTAGTTAGATGAGTAAAAGACAGTCTGTAGTGGCTCTTTCAACTACAGAGGTAGAATACATAGCAGCCACTCATGCAAGAAAGGAAGCAGTTTGGTTGCAGAGATTGTGTTCAAGTATGGGGTTGGTACAGCAAGGTATAAGGATAGACTGTGATAGCCAAAGTGCAATTTTATTGGCTAAGAAACCTGCTTACCATTCAAAGACAAAGAAAATTGATGTTCAATATCACTTTGTTAGAGATATGGTTGAGGCTAAAAGGGTGTTGCTGGTAAAGGTGGACACTTTGAAGAATGTTGTAGATGCATTGACGAAGTCTATGAGCACTCAAAATTTCTCTTGGTGTAGAGAAACAATGGGTGTTGAAGAATTGGCACAATGACTAAGCTCTCCTGTGACCCCCTGTGGAAAGAAAACAACAAGTGGGAGAATGTTGGGTATGTGTTATATTCTTTCCACGACTAGCCCCACGTGTTGTACGTTGCGTCGGGTGCAGCAGGGGGGTCACAAGGGGGGAGGCATCTCCCACTGTTGGGGTCCAGGGCAACACCCTGGCGAAATTTTTTTTAGTGTGTGGACCCACTCATAGACAGACCCACCCATGTATTGTGCATGGGTTTGCACATGGTTTTGGGGTATGATGGTTTTTGGCCCCTGGTATTTTGTAGATCCGGTCAAGGGAACTACGGTTATGTTCTAATCCAGGGTTAATGGATTGGGGTTTATGTATGCTTCGACATGTATATATATGTGTTGTAACAATAAAAGGAATATAATGAAAAATCAAGCTGGTCGTCCCGATTTGGGATCTAGGGGAAAATCTTTGTGTTTATCTGTTTTATGTTTTATGCTCTCGCTATTGTTTATTTTCTGTTATAAGATTCGTGTGTAGATAATTTCTGTTCAGGGTTAAAACCTTCAATTAAATCATATTTAAATCACAATCAGTGATATTCCATGAAACTGATGATTTCCTATTAATATCTCCATGCATGTCAGTTCCAGTGGAGACCCATTTGAGACAAAGGTTAAAGGGATGTTAACCATCAGTTGTGTGATTAGTAGCTTGCCTGCATGCAACCATACATCCATTGGATTTCCCATGATCCTTTTGCAGTTGAAGAAGGCTAAAATTCCTAAAGAATAGAGATTGCATTCCTCATGAATTGCATGTGAAAGGCAGGCTGAAGACAGGCTAAGAATTGGCTAATTGTTGGCCCAATTTTGTCTAGATCAGTGTGAGACGATAGGCAGAGTGTAGGAGACTCTTGTGAGAAGAGTGCATTGTAATTGTTTCATGATTCCTTGTGGAATATACAATAGAAGATAAATGGTTTTTGAGCAGCAATATTTCCCAGGGAAAATATATGTGTTCTGGTTTGATTTGATTCTTTCTTTACTTGTTGTGAATGGTGATCGTGTTTATTTTCCACAATTGATTTGTAGAATGATTTAATATCTAGCTTTAGTACATTGCTTGATCGGATTGAATCCATTGATATACATATGTTTGTATAATTTCTACATGGTATCATAGTTGTGTTAGAGATTTTCTACATGGTATCAGAGCATAGTAAATCACTATAGTGGAGGAGAAGCTGAGTATGTGACTGAATATAATTCGAATTTGAAAAATGATTCTTGGTGCGACAGGTGAATCAGGATCGAAATGGATTTCAATGGCTTGAGATTGGAGTATGCACTCGAGGTCAGTTCCAATTATATTGTGTGGAAAGACAGGATGGAGGCATTACTGGAGGACAATGGGTTGAAATAATTCATTGACAATGACATTCCCAAACCCACTACAATAGATGCCACAAATATTGATGCTTGGAAAAATAATGTTGAAAATGAATTCAATCTTGCTTTCGTGACTTTACTGAGCTTCTTAGAGTCAGACATGAAGATATTTTCATCATATTGTTCTATGATTCATTTCAAGGGAAATGTAAACAGTGGATTGAAAGCTTTCCTGTCAGATCTATTAAGTCATTTGCAGAGTTTTGACTTATTTTTTTGGAAACATGGATGTAAAGAACAGAGTTGGTGGCAGACTCTCCTTTCATTCAAGGATTTAAACAATGGAATGATGATTATTATAGTGAGGAAGTGGATGAAATTTTTTCTTTGTCTTTTCCTTCTTATTTAAAATCATTTAAGTGCAAGTTAGAAGATAAGATTCAATTTTTGGATGAAGTTGTTAAGAACATTGAGAAAGATATTGAAGTTTTAGAAGACCAAATTCAATCCTATAGTCTTCATGATCAAGATCAGTCTTTTCAAAAGTTTTCCATGCCAGAACACAAACAGAGGGTGTTGCTACTGTTACACCAATTTTTGGTCATCTAATCAGTTACTATTAAATGGACCAAAGTATGCCATGTAAGACCAATTTTACCCTACGTAAAATTGCTTTCACTATGAAAAATAACTTAGTAATCCATAATTTATTAAGTTGTTTATGGTCTAAACAGGAAACCCCATGAGGAAATATTAAATAAATCCATATTTGTTTGATTTTCATGAAGGGATAATTAGTTAAACAATAGTTTAATTATTATTCTTGGTCATATTTAACCCAAAACAGGAAAAGTAATGAGATAAATCATTATTTATCTTATTATTGTCTAGGAATAATTATTTAAACATTATTTAAATAATATTCTTTGTTAAATTTGACTAAATCATTTCTAAATAATTGAATAAATCACTATTTATTTAATTATTACTCAACCACAACCTTAAAATAATAAATAAATCATTTCTTTATTTATTATTTACAAATAAAAGGATTTGACCAAATTCAAATTCTTTTTCCCTCCAGCAAATATAATAAAATATTCCATAAAAGTTGGATCTAGATTTGGTTAATAGTATTTTAATTATGCACCAATATCTAGACTAACTATATTTTGTTATAAATAGAAGGGTTTTTCCATTCATTCACTGCCTTTTGTTGCCTAAAGATCACTCTAGATCTATACTCTTGGTCTAACTTTGATCCTCCATCATTGTCATATTTTGCTACCATTTTGATTGTGAGCTCCCTTCGAGTTCCATTTTTTGTCTGGATTTTCTACACCATCAAGAGAGAGAGATCTTAGATCTGAAGTGTTGAGGCCATACAATAACCCATCCCATTAAGGGGGACTGATAACATATTTCTATGTTCCCTTCCTAGGTGTCATAAATACATAAATTCTTTAGAAATATTCTTTTCTTGTCTATTGGATGCATGGAGCAACTCTTGCTTTTATTTACTGCTTAATGTCTTTTACTGCATAGATCTAGATTTTGTAGCATTTATCTTGGTCAACTAACTGCATATCTAAAGAAATTGGAAGCCATTTTTGATGTTAGGGTTGTTTGTTATGCACAACTAAAGTGAGCTTTTTTCGTACACTTGCGATTAGAATTCATCCTAACAACTAGAGACACCACAAGGGTTTACGTTTACGACCTCTGTCGTTTTTCAGATCCCTGCATGACCAAATCTGCTTCAAAGCCTAGGATTTTTCTTTAGCTTCCTGTTTTGGTTTTCTTGATGTTGTTTTTAACCTATAAAACCCTAAAATAGTAAAAATTATAACTTTCGTGTGTTTCCATACCTATTGCGCAGGTGGCAGGCATCAGTCGCAGCTGAGATGATACTTTTTTTTGAAACCTGCTCCCGAGAGTGTCAAAAGTGCAGGTCGCACTGTTTTGGCCAAAACCTGCAACCTGAACCTCCATGACGCAGAAAATAGCCTCAAACCCGTGACCTCTGCAGAAATCAGGCCAGAAATTGTGACCTGCACTTTTTGCAGGATTTTTTCTGAGATTTTTCTGGGTTTGTCTAGGCTACTATCCAGGGTTTTCTGACCTCTGTCTCCGCTTGTTTTTTACTTGTACTTGATATGTTTTACTCGTCGAAGTAGGAACCTAGCCCCCTAGGGCTTCAGTACGCTTCCACCTTTCTAGGAGGAGTTTAGCTGAAGCAGTTTGTCTGAAATTCCAGTGTGTTCAGCCATTTTTTAGATATGATCCTGTACCTTCAGATCCATTTTAGATTGGCTATTTATCCATCCAAAACACCTCTTTTCATTTTTTTTTGGTCCTCCTCTAGGGTCCCCTCCATTTCCCTTCAGGTTGTAGCCATTCGCCACCTCATTTGCAACACTTTTCCTGCTGGTTTTTTGTTGTTTTCTGCACCTATTTCTAGTAGCTTTGACCTTTAGATCATTGTCCCTCCCAAATTTAGATCCATTGGCTATTTTGGTGTGTTTTTACCAGCTTTTTTCCCACCCACAGACTAGTTGTTGAGAAGCCCGCCTCCTTGGGTTTAGATTGATGCATCTTTCGCTGTTTATTTTATGTTATATTCAGTTTACTTTACTGTTATTTGTAGATTTATTTACAGTTATACAACACACTTTTTCTTTTTTTCTCTACAAACGTCTGGGTTTAAAAATTAAAATTAACACACTTAACACACACACCCTAAGTGAAGAGCGCCTGGTTAACACTGCCATGCGGAGACTATAACATTTTAATCAATTGATATTGCACCTCCCTACCCTTGTTTCAACATTGTATTCATTTGATCCTGCACCTCCTTTCCCTTGTTGGTCTCTCTTCCATTTGTGATCCAGGTTTGTTCTTCCATCATTTTTCCCCCAAGGAATTTATCCCAGAGACTTCTTGGCCTTCATCTTGAGTTTCAGTTAGGAAGACTTACTCCTCTGTGTAGGATTCGAGTTATTCCTCCACCGAGTCCCCATTTCAATTCCGCTTTTGGTTCATTGGGTTCCCCCTCTGGTTCTATCCCTGGTTCTCCCCCTGTCACCTTCACCATGCCTAGTTTAGGACCTAACGCTGGTGGTAGCCCCAGCCCTAATGCTAAGAATACTACTAGTGGGACCGCAACAGGAACTATCCTAGCTGCTCCCTTGCTCCCTTATATGGCAGGCCTCAGTCTCCTTGATTTTAACCAGTTGATCAATGACCCCATACACCATGACCCTAGTTAGCGTGCTATGCCAACCAAGCTTCCTTCTGACATCCCCAAGTTTGAAGGTCTTGCTGGAGAATATCCTACAAACCATGTTCGATCTTTCCACATGTGTGTTCATCTAACTCCATCACTGATGACTTTGTCCGTCTTCAGTTGTTCCAACGTATGCTTACCGGAGAAGCTTCTAAGTGATATGCTGACCAGGCCTCCTCCTCTCATACTACTTTTGCGACTCTTTCCCGGGCTTTTCTGTCTTACTTCCAGCTTCCCCTTCGTTACGACACTGGTACCAAACCTTTGACCTCTTTCCGTCAATCTTCTATGACCCACCTATCTGATCATGTCCAGGAATGGCAGATAAGAAAGAGCCTATGTAGATCCCCTACCTTCAAAGACTGTGTCTACATGGAATGGTTTCTCAGATCCCTTTTGCCTGCTATCGGCAAAGATGTTGCATCTCACTTCCCTCAGACCGAAGAAGCTACTCTCTAGATTGCGTTGAAATATGACCTGATCTACGCATAGACCGATTATGTTTATATCGTCTTACCTGATCTCCCTAGACCCAGTGGTGCCAACACAGCGCAAGCATCCCATGCCACTGAAAGTATCTTTGGAGCCCTTTCTCATCTGTAGACTCATCCTCCCATGGGTTATGGTTTTCCATAGGGAGGGGCCAGCTCCTCCAAAACTTTTCCCCCTCCAAGTAGCATGTGTCCAGGATACAGCATGCCTCCTCCTTTTTCCCAACATGTTTATCACAGTGCTTCCCAACCTCCTTATTTTCCATATCCGTAGCCTGGTGCTCCAACTCCTCCAGCATTAGCACCCCCGCCTCCCTTGCCTTCTCAACCCCCGCAACAGCAGCCACCACCCCCCAGGGGCAGGTGTATGCACAACAGGGTGCAACTAATCCTCCTACTTCTGAAAAGAAGAGGAAAGGCCCCCAAAATCAATCTTCCCCCGGTAATACGAGACCTAACCCTCAAGAGAATGCACCTAACACTTCTAACCATTAATAGGGCACTCAGCCTAACCAGGACAGGCATGTTCGCATGAATAAGCATTGTTATTGTTGTGGTGTATATGGTCATTACACCCACAATTGTCCTCTTTTACCTCAAATGTATCAGATGTGGGAGACTCAAGTAGCATCGCACGAACAACAAGCCTCCCCTTTGGTTCCTCCCAATGCTGCACCTATCCAGCCGGCTGTGTTTACCAATCCTTTCCCTCAATAAGGATTTGTGGCTACCCAACCACCTGAAGGTCAGGCGGTCACTCAGCCTCCTCCATCTGGTACCTCCGAATACCAAATTATCATGATGAAATCCTACCAACACATTACCGCTGATCTCAACCTTCAGACTCGGTCCCATCAGTACAACAAGCCTCCTGCTACGTCTTCCCCCGAGCCCCCTTCTTTAGGTTCCATAGAGACTCTTTCGAAAACTAATGGTCCTTTACAGATCCTTCAGCCTAAGGCAGAGGTTCATACCAAGATCCCTAAGGGACCATTATGCTGAAACATTGCTTCAGGAAAATCTACCCATTTGTATAGTATATTAGATGATTTGGCATAATCCCTTGCTGCCACCTCAACGCTGGAACTCCTTCAGTCATTCCCTTCACAACGGAAATCTCTACTAATTTCCATGAGCGTTGTGGATCCTTCAGATGATCATTTGATCGTCTTCGATGTTGATCGGTCATAACATCCTCCCCTTCCAGCTTCCATCGCCTTCCAAATCCCTGTCAAGATTCATAATGCCAACGTCTCCCATTGTATCATTGATGAGGGGGCATCCACCTCTGTGATGTCCGCTTCGGTTTGGAAGCAACTTGGATCTCCTGAGTTGGCCCCTTTTGCTATCACCCTCCGAGCGTGGGATGGCCACTCTTCCGAGCCCATTGGCATGTTCTGCAATTTCCCTATCACTCTTGTGGGCAAGAATGTTTGTGTTGACGTAGAAGTCATTGATGCCCCCTTAGACTACAAAATTATATTGGGTTGTAGCTACACTTATGCGATTTCTGTTGTCCCATCCGTGGTTCACCGTAAGATATGATTTCCTCATAACAGAAATATTGTCACCATCAACCAGTTGACATATTACGAACCGAAGTCTTAGACCTCCCCTGAGTCCATCATCTCTTCGGTGGCCAACAAAAAAATAGTCGACCCTTAGACTAGTGTCTCACCCAAATTCTACAAAGACTCCTCTTTTCTTGGTTCTTTCTCTATTCTTTCTCCTCCTATCTCTGTTCCCAACTCGTCGAACGTTTGCATGATGCAATCTTCTCGGGCTACCCTCAAGCAGCCCGCTTCAACTAGTCAGCAGCCTCGCCCTCCGCAACCTACTCCTAGCACCTCGACTCAGCCTTCAAGAACCCCTCCTTAAGGCCCTTCACCTGCATCTAGAATCCATGAGCCTCCCTACCCTCCTGCCATAGTTCCTCCTGGCCTTAACCATCTCGGAGCTGTCCCACCTAGCCATTACCCCTTCGGTCAGATACCATTCCTATCTCCCCTTTCTGGAGTATTTTAGGTACCTATCATGGCTACCTTATCCCTTCCTAACATGACCCTGGGGATCCTAGTCTGGTACATTGATCCCCTAGCCACTATCCCACTTGGTCAGCCCAAACCTTATCTTGCTTTAACCTCGGTTCAACCAGTCCCCATGACCCCTCCCTTTGCTTCTGTGCCTCATCCACCTCAACAAGAACCTATTCCTATTGCGAAAGCTTCGGGTGAGGGGGGAAAAGCTCGCAAGAGGGCACCTAAAGAAAAGGATGCCTTGAAAAACCTTGCTCCTCCTAAGCCTCCAAAGCATACACCTTCATGTGCTTTGTGTGATGTTGGTAGTCGTGCCACCCATAATTGTCCTAAATTGCCTCGTCTCAAGCCCATGGTCAACAGAGCATTTCCTGAGTGTGATATCCCAGAAGTCCATGTTACTTTACCTGATTCAGCTAGGAAACTCAAGAATTTGCGCACAAATCACCCCTATGCTTTGTGTGATTTCTATGGCCACTATACTTACCTTTGTCCCCACCTCGAAGAGTACTTCTACTCTTTGGAATCAATTCACCAATTCGAGGCCAAGCACAAAAAGTCCACCGCTCTCTTATTTGCACATTTTACTTCAGTAGAACTAGAGGACACATCCACTCTTATTGACATTCCCCCTCCGGATGTCGAAATGACAGAGCCTTCGGTCACTGTCCAATACCTGTCATCTTCTATGAGATCCACAGTGGAATATACCCATTGGACGTCCCTTTTTGTTTCGCCTGACCTCCCTTCAGCGATCACCTCAGGTTCAACATCGGTGGATCCTTCATCTACTTGTTCTTCTGTCACCCTCTGTGACGATGCGCATGTGAACCTCACTTCTCATGATGATGATTCAGGTAGCTTCGCCGCATCAGGTAGTTTTTCTTCCACCAGTCACCCCATCTTCTATTACGATGATGACATTATGAAAGCAATCACCACCCCTAACTTTATCTATCCCCCCTTATATCAAACACATGCATTCGAACCACATACACCTTGTGGCCATTACATTGACACCCAATGTTTGGGTAAGGGGGCACCCATATTTGAGAGGCCAGGAGAAGCAATTCTCCACAACTCTCCTAATGCATCTGGTCATGTTGACTCTAGTACCATCATTCTTACCTATTTAGAAGAACCTCTAGAGTTCCATATAACTTCAGATCACTCTAGGGATGACCCCCCCTCATCATTTATTCCTCTTACATCAACAACCCAATCCCCTATACATTGTTCTTGACCAACCTGGGTGTTTTCTAGGAGAGCACCAGTTCATTATCTCCAAATCCACTCTTTGGGATAGTGACACCATGTGTGCCAACCCAGAAAATTAGTCCATTTGCTTCATATATGCAGTACCAAAAGAGATTGGTAATCCTCCATTCCCATTCTCGAACCGCATAACCATAACAAAAACAAATGGCACACCACATCATAAAAATACCTTTTTCTAAATACATTTTGGCATGAAAATAACATGCTTGGGGGCACCTATGCCCCTCAACCATAAAAATCCTAGCTCTTAGCCAAAAACAACATTGAAACCCCCTTTCTCTGACCAGTCGCACTTTTCAAGTCATTTCCTGGGATAGGTCGTAGTTTTTTGCCCAGTACCTGCTACCCAGGTCACAGAAAAGACCCCAAAAAATGTGACTTGGCCTGTTCATGAGCTTTGGGTGCCTAAACGGAATTTTTGATCCCCTTAATTGAAAGAGTATGGTTAGGCCTCTTACCTGCAACTGATGGATCTCGATTCCAACAGTTGGTTTGTCTGCTACAAGTGTCGTAAAATTTAGGGCCTTTTATCCTCTCTACATTCACCACAGCTACACTTGCAAATGAGTGAATTTGGAAGGAAAATGCCTTATTAAAAGAGAAACCCTAGATTTTTATTTCGCCCGTTGCTACAAAACTGTAGCTCGGTTTGAAAAATTGTCCACACCGTTGGAAAGCTCTCATCGAGCTCTAAAATACATATCCTTTAAATTTTTTTGATTTGATACTTCACCTGGACACATTTTTTCCAAGAAGGGTTACTCACCACTCCTCAAAATCAAATTTCTTTCTTGCAATACTTGTACTTGGGGCACCAATTTTCCTCCATACTTGTCCATGCTCATGTAGATTTTCGTCGTGAGTAACCATCTTGTACTCATGTCTTTATGGTCCCCACCAGGCCTTTTCTGTGTGGTAGCATCATCGAGTCACCCTTGTTTAGGGCATCCGAGTTGAGTCATCATCGCATCCATGGAGTCTATCCCAAGTCCCTTTGCATCCCGCTATAGTCCTACATCCTTCATTGCTTGGTTCCCTTATCGTGTCGCACATTTTGGCCTTCAGTCCTACTATCCCCTATCCCCTTTGATATTGTGTCAGTTGTTGCTAGGCCATCCATGCCCTTTATGCTCTAACAGGTGAAGTTTTCAGCCCGCAACTTAGTACCCCCCATTCCATCATCATCCCCGGTGTTAGTCTATCTGTCACTCTACTATTATCTCTCATGCCTTAGTTGAGGATCCCTTATTTCCTCACCTATGGTGGACCTCCTTCTATCAACATCAACTCATTCATTCCAGAAGACAGGTCTAGAGGACGGTATACCTTGGTTCTAGATTCCACTCTTGTTCGGTGCCTCAAATCAGGAAAAGGGACTCCTTATTGTCCTTTAACTTGATTTTTTCTCAGCTTTGGCTCCTTACAGCATGATCGAGATCCATATACTCGATGGTTTAGTGATGCAGCAGATTGTACTGGTGATTCTTGGGTGTGTGTGAGATGTTTCAGACCTCATGAGGGGGTGGCCCTTGAGGTAACCCCCCACATGCCTGGATGACCTCTTCATTACATCCTTCGATGCAGCTCCATAGATTTGATGGTTCCAGCCTTAGCCGCGTGCAATTCCTTTTAGTTTGCATGTATCATTCAGATTTTCAGAGCCCTCTCCTATTTACAGGGCCTATCTTGTTGTACTTATATCTCATGTACTCAGATATTATTGTATAAGTCTTGGCTATTACCCTAGGCACAATATGTATGTGGGATCCATTATCATGTTTTTATTTGGCTCATGTTTATGCCAGAATGTACTATATAGTTCATTCCCTTGTTTACTAGACACATTTTTCTTTGTACTTTGTCTCAGTGGGCATAGGTATGCCTCCCCCGCCTCTTGTAGAACAGGTACTCACTCATAAAAGAGACTTGTCGCACCTATAAGTCTCGCCTCCTCAGGGTCTTGTCCTCTAGTGTTTTAGTATACCTTATATTTCTCTCTCTCTGACTTCCCCTTCGGTGTCTTGTGATTGAGTTCTTACAATGTACTTCAGTCATATGATTAGCTCCTAACACTCGACGCTGGGGGGCAATCTGTTACACCAATTTTTGGTCATCGAACCTATTATTATTAGATGGACCAAAGTACACCATGTAAGACCAATTTTTCCCTAAGTAAAATTGATTTCACTATGAAAAATAACTTAGTAATCCATAATTTATTAAGTTATTTATGGTCTAAACAGGAAACCCCATGAGGAAATATTAAATAAATCCATATTTGTTTGATTTTCCTCAAAGAATAATTAGTTAAACAACAGTTTAATTAATATTCCTGGTCATATTTAACACAAAATAGGAAAATTAATGAGATAAAACATTATTTATCTTATTATTTTCTAGGAATAATTATTTAAACATTATTTAAATAATATTCCTTGTTAAATTTGACTAAATAATTTATAAATGAATTGAATAAATCACTATTTTATTTAATTATTACTCAACCACATCCTTAAAATAATAAATAAATCATTTATTTATTTATTATTTACAAATAAATGGATTTGACCAAATTCAAATTCTTTGTCCCTCCAACAAATATAATAAAATATTCCATAAAAGTTGGATTTAGATTTGGTCAATAATATTTTAATTATGCACCAGTATCTAGACTAACTTAATATTTTGTTATAAATAGAAGGGTTTTTCCATTCATTCACCACCTTTTGTTTCCTAAAGATCACTCTGGATCTATACTCTTGGTTTGACTTTGATCCTCCATCATTGTCATATTTTTCTACCATTTTGCTTGTGAGCTCCCTTCGGGTTCCATTTTTTGTTTGGATTTTCTACACCATCAAGAGAGAGAGATTTTAGATTTGAAGTGCTGAGGACATATAGGAACCCATCCCATTGAGGAGGAATGGCAACATCTTTGTATGTTCCCTTCCGATGTGTCATCAATACCAAAATTCTTTAAAAATATTCTTGTCTTGTCTATTGGATGCATGGAGCAACTCTTTCTTTTATTTATTGCTTAATGTCTTTTGCTGCATAGATCTGGATTTTGTAACATTTATCTTGGTCAACTAACTGCATATCTAAAGAAATTGGTAGCCATCTTTGATGTTAGGGATGATTGTTATGAACAACTAAAGTGAGATTTTTCATATGCTTATGATTAGAATTCATCCTAACAACTACCTTTCTCTTTTGAGATTGAGGAAGAATACCTTCTTCTTGAAAATTAGTTTGAAAATGAGTTTGATAGCACACATATGAAATCTTATGTTGCTAAAGAAAGCATATATAAGTTGCCTAAAACTGCAAAATGTCTTGAGAATCATCAAAAAGACTATGTCTTCTATGATCCTATAGCTGACTACATGGAAGAGTTCTATAGTTCAAATTTTCAGTTATGTTTTCATTATGAAGATTAGATACATCTTATGTTGCCTTGGTCATTTCAGTATCCTGTTTACTTTGGTTCAAGCATAGTCAAGAGGTTCAAGTGTTAGATCATAGCAAAGACTGCCTTCATTGGAAGTTTCATGTTGCTTGAATCAAACATGAAGACTGCAGTTGTTATAGTAGGTAGGAGCGTGTGTGAATAAGTTCAAGTAGATTGAGCATATTTTCAGTATGTATACATTTGTTTTTTCAATATTAATCATCAATTTTGAGCCCGAGGAGAAGGCCATAAGATTTTGGTGAAGTCTTCATAAATTTCAGAGTTTTTATTTCCAAGAAGATGGATGGCACTGGAACTATAGGTTCTTTGGTGTACCACAGGGGCACACCATCCCAAGTGGAGCAACTGTTATCACTCATAATTTTGTGAGTCATTACTTGACATGGTCATATAGTTCACTCCTCAAAAGGGTAAGGTCTCCTTAAACCTTTTTCAGGCATAGGAAATTTTAGTTTTTCATATTTAACCTATCCTAAGTTTAAATACCACCCTCATTTCATCTCAAAACCACCTTCATATAGGTCACATCATGTCCCATCAGTCATCATATTCTGGCATATTCCATTTCCCAAGCTTAAAACTCCAAAAAGGTCATTTTAGCCAAGAATTCCAACTTTCGTATCAAATTCAATGTAAAATAGGCAGAAAATGCTATGAAACTAGCTAATAATTTCGCAGCAAATATGAAGCATTTCTCTGTTTTTTGACTTTGAGTAGTCAAATTCAAGGGCAGTTTTTGGGAAAACAGAGAAGTATTTTAAGAAAATAAGAGAGGTTAGTTTCAAGAACATATCAAATAAAAATAAAATCTTTCACTTTTCTCAAAGGTGCTACAAATTGGGAGATACATGGATGTCTTTCAGCCCTATTTTCAGAATGCAGAATTTTCCTGTTTTATACATTTTTTTAGAATGAATATTTGGGACAGATGGAGATGTGTTTAAAACAACCAAGAGAGGTTTTTCTTCAATACGTACTAACCTAAAAAAAACTCCTTCAGTTTTACAATATCTATCAAGGATAGGTAGCTAAGAGGTAATCTTTGAACCCTATGTTTTTAGAAAAAATATAATAGAGTCATTTTAGTATTGAATAAACTTGCTAAAGGTGAAAATGATGTTTTTTGAAGAGGGTAAGAGGAAATTTTGCATGATCATGTTTCAGTATATCACTTTTTAGACCTATAGATGAAATTTGGAAGAAAAAGGGCGATTTTGGAATTTTCTTCATTATTAGGTAGTTTCGTAGTGTGCTCCGGGCTTGAAGACCAAAAAACACTATGAAAATTCCTGTAGGTGCTTTTTTGCTTTAAAATCCAGTTTTGGCATGATTTATGGGGGGTATTGATGTTTGCAAGGTGTCATGACATCATGAAGGTTTTAGAACAACAAATAAGTCAAGAATATTGATGGAAAAGCCTTTTTCCCCACACTACTAAAACACGCTACAAAAATTTCTGAACATGACTATTTTAACAATCAACTTCAAGTTTGATTTCAAAACAAATGAAAAAGTATTTTAGAGTTCTGAAAGAGGTTTTTCTTCAGCACAGACCATCTACAAAAATCTCTCTCAGTTTCTTCAAATCCATCAGGGTTTGGAATTATACACTCATCTTTGAAGCCTATTTTTGAGAATTTTCTCTAACCAAATTTATGAGAAAATTGTAAAAATTCGATTTGGAGGAGGTCCAACTCAGCATCCATGTGGCATAATGACACATCAGCACTCTAGTAAACTCAGAAAATTAGTTGGTTGCAGTTGATAAGGGTTTTTAAATTTATTTTTTGAATTATTAATGAAAGAAGAGTCCCTTTTTTATTCAAACTCTGCAAAATAGAAATATCCTTCAGAAGTCTCCAAGTGATGGAATCATGTTTGAAATAGGTCTTTGAGGTGGGAATTCGAGGGGAGTAAGGTGGCATATCATTGGTATGAGTCCTCTCTCTATAAAGGAGAGTGTTTTATATTTAGAAAAGGTTGGGATATGTTATGGTTAACTGCTACTATTGTAAACAGGTTTTGATCAGTAATAGAGAGTGGCTATTGATTTCATCCTTCACCTGAGATTAATTTGATACTTTCATGAACATTTTCCTATGCATATTATTACTTATGTCAATATGTTAATTTTTTATTACTCATAATTCTTTATTTTCATGCTTTGAATTCCTTTCAAGCACTAAACTATTGGATATCTTTCTCAATGTCCTACTTTTAGTATCTTAATGTTCATTACTCAGAATTCATGTTTCTCATGCTCTAACTTCCTTTTAACATTTATATATTGAGTAAACCCTGTATGTGTGTATTCTACTTTCATTTAAGTATCTACATGCCTAAGCTTCCACAAGGAGAGCCTTTGTCATTAAGATCCCTGTCATTGACTCCATAGCCCAATGGTAGCAAGCCTTCATCTTTTCAACCTGCAAACATACAAAACCAAGACACAATTCATAGAGTTAGCCATGTATATTTATCATTAATCAATATCATAAATTATCCTTGAGAGAGCCCTCTCAGACTGAAGAGGCTAAGCTTCAGTCAAAAGTTTGTTTGAAATATTTACATTGATTTGTCTGATCAACAGCCAATCAAGTACAATTTTGGTGATAACAAGAGCCTTGAGGATCTAATAGAGAGGTCCATGTTTAATGTTAAGAGGGAAAAATTACAACATTTATGATTTGAAAAACTAAAATCCGTCTTACTTAGAACAATTAGGGATGAGTGGATCGATCTCCTTGATCTCATGAGTAGAGGAGATGTATGCCAATTATCATTTGAAGAAATTTGTGAAACATTCAAGATCATATCAAGAGGAAGGGAAAGAGTAAGTAAATCAACATCAACATTTGTAAGTCAAGATGAACTTGGAAATTTTCTTGATAACTTTAAAACATAAATTCTCAGCAATCAAAGTGAACAAGTAGAAATGTTAAGAATGCAAAATGAGAAAAAAGAAGATGTTGATATTTATCTTATCCGTGCAGAATCATATGCTACTAAATATTTTCCATCATTACCAGGGTTTAAGGAAGTGTACCAAGAGGACAATGGAGCAATTCAATCACTAAAGAAGCTATGTTATGTAGCTCCAAGAAGACCATGGCAGCATAGTAAACTTGATATGATGCAAGGACCTACTTCACAAATTCAATATTATTCACATCCTTCTAAAAATAATTGGGACACACTCCCTCCTTGGCAACCTTGTCCATCTCAACTCCAAAACCAATCTTGGCAACAAGGTTGGCAAGGACCTTATGGGAAAAATCCACAATATCCTCAATATTTTCCTCAATATCCTCCATACCCAACTCCATGCTATCCCTATGATCTACCTCCACCACAACCAAATCCATCTCATAGATCCACTCCCACTCAACTACCTGTACTACCATTTACAAAGCCATACAAAGAAGTAACTATGGCCACTTACAATGTTGAGGTACAACACTTCCAAACATCTCCTCTTGATCTAAATGGTATCCATCTTAGCTCAGGAGGAGTATAGAAAAAAAGTGATTCTCTTGATGTCAATGAAGGACAAAATTCAGAAAAATAAGATTCAAATGAGAAGACCAAAAAATCATGGGATGCAATTGACAAAGAGCAGACATCAGAATCAAATATTGAAAAATTTCCCTCAAGTTTACCATTAGATCCTCCATGTGTTCAAGAGAACAATCACCAAAAAGAGAAATATTTGAATGTCATGGTAGAAGAGGACATCCGAGGTGATCCAAATTAGAAAGTGGACCAGGGGTATCATAACTATATTGAAATATGGTTCTAGACAATCATTAAGTTGCAGCAACACACTCTTATTCAACAATTCTTGATCTCATCTCAGTCAAAGAATTTGGTATCTCACATTCAGGTACATGTCAAAGCATACATTTTGAGCCTACACATGAGTTTATCTGTCATCTTGATATGTACATGGCTCCATTGGAAGTATTCCTATATGTGAAAGAGATTTTGTTTTTTTCAAGTAGTGTAGGATAGGAAAAAATAAAAAAAACAAGAAAAAGAGACAAAATAAAAGAATAAAATCTCAGGTGAAAATATCTTTTGAGGCGCCTGAGATTGGCTCACTGATTGAAAACCTCCATGAGGTGGTCAATAGTTTGGAAAAAAGAGAAAATAAGAGAAAAAAAATATCCTAGCTGAAAACCTCTTTTGAGGTGCCTAGGCAGACCTACTAGTTGAAAACTTCATTGAGGCAACTAGTAGGCCTAAAGAAAAAATAAAAAATGGGAAAAAATGAAAAGAAAAAAATGTATTTGCTCCATGTATCTCTCTCTAATAAATGCAGGTGTTGTCCAACCTTTACAAGTAGCAAAAAAACAAGTTGGCACCAAAAGAAAAACTTGGTCAAAACCTTAGTCAAAGGAAGTCAAACTTGGACATCCTACTCATTTTCTCATATGACCCAAAAGGATCAAGATCATGCAAATCCTTCACCCTCATCCATTTACAACATCCACCCATCATTTCCAAGCTTTTCTCATTCATTTTCCTCATTGTCCTAAAATTCTACAGGAAACCCTGTTTTTGCTACAGGAGGTCCTGGTTTTTAGAAGATTTTTTTTTATATATCTCAAAAAAAATGCATCCATTTATCGAGTTGTTTTATGGGATGATGCATATATAGTATGGTAACATTCTCAAGCAATTTCAACAATTTTTGGTGCACGTATTGTGAGAAATCGACCTCCATCACCTACAAACATTTTTAATTTTTCTCAAGATTCGTGCATCCAATAGTAGATAGTTCTTATGGGGAGGTGCATAAGGATGATGGTAACATGCTAAAAAAATTGTAGGTCAATCAAATCTACCATTTGAGAGATATGGCTAAAACAACCCTGCTACAAGGGGTTGTCCTAACTACTACAGGAAATTTTGTAATTGCTACAGAAAGTTACAACAAGCTACATGCAGGTGAATCAAGGACAAAAAATTGTCACAAAGGGCTTGATGTGTAAAAAAATCAATTAGGAGAGTCTTCCCATCATTTCCTCACTCCTTCATCTCAAGCATAAGGAGTTTTCACTCAAACCCTACACTTTTTCACCTCTGTAACATAATTTTTTTTGAAAGAAAAAAAACACAGAGTTCCTTCACTCCATTTTTCTAAGGCCACAACACTTCCTCATCATTATATAATCATCCTACCATCACCTTAAGAACACCTCACACTCTCCCTCATAACTCATATAGAGCTAGAAGCCTAAAAAAATAGAGAAAGAGGTTGCTGAAGAAAAAGTAACCTCATGTAGCAAGCCCTCTGTAAGCACCAGAAAAGCACTCAAGATGGTTTTGACCAATCATGGAGACCAATAAGAGTTGTGAGATGAATATGAAGAGAACAATGGCACTACAAGGGGGATCCTCCACTAGCATACATACACATGAAGACTCAGCAAGAAGACTGCACACACAAAAACTTTATCAGTCAAAGAAGCATCATGTTATGAAGACTTGTATAGAAGCAAAATCATCAACCGTAACACTCACATCATGAGCATCTCAGCAGCAACATTTTATCAAGGGATGTGAAGCAACAACAAAAACAACAAAAACAAAAACCCTAGAAGACCTCCATATTCAAGGCTATCATAAATAGGACATCCAACAAATTATCACATACAACTTCAAGATCATTAGTAGCAGTGTCAGAACCACCGAAGGCACCTTCAAAAGTCATATCAGTAGCCCCAATATCACCTAAAAAAACACATCAAGGGTGTAGAAATTTTAATACAATTATGTATTGCCTAGATTCTCCTGATCTAACAATTATATACCACTGTTAGATATATAATCCTTCTACTAAAATATTTGCGGAAATTTAATCTCAAATTTAGAACACATGAAGAAAGATCAATCACACATAACACAATTGTTTTTACCAGGAAAGAATAAAGCTAAAAATCCCACTATCATATATTATGTATATATCATGGATCATGAAAAAATCTTATACAAAACTCTAATGCAAGAGCTCTTAGTATAATATAAAATCGTCTCACATTGTCATACAAAAATTGGCTAACATATGCACCAATTTACTGCCTCCTGACAACCTGCCTCTACTATGCAATCCCTGCTGATAACAATCCCTGAATGAATGAGATACTGCCTTGCCTTTTCTGCGCAATCCTCATTGGCATCTCCAATGTGTGTGTGGCTGCATGAGTTCACCCACTAATGTCGCAACAGATAGTCAAACTATCCCTTTCACCTATCTCTCAACTGGGTCTCCACTGGATCTGCCATGCATGTAGTTAACAATAGTAAATCTTCAGTTTCATGTGAGATCACTCGATGTGAATTAATTTAATATTTAATTCATTGATCTCTTACTAGTGTATCTTTAGTTACAACTAGTTACTGTTGGCAATATGATGCAGAGTGTTGTCCTTGATGGCAACCCACTGAATGAAGATGAAGACATGAGACAGTTGACATGTGTTGTCCTTGATGGAAAACCACCTGATGAAGTTTATTCTTGACTTGATGGACTTGGTAAATGATGTAAATCTGATGTGATATGATGTTTGTTGGCAATATGATGCTGAGTGTTGTCCTTGAATGGCAACCCTCTTGATGAAGATGATGGCAGCTTACTTAATGAAGTTGTGCTTGATAGAATATGTCTTGATGAACTAAATATGATATATCTACAGTGTGTACAGAAGGCAATGAAGAAAGGAATTCAGCATGTGCTAAATCTATGGTGAAAAGAGTATGTCTCAAGGCATACGCGGATCTGTCTAGGAGAAGTCGCGTATGCACGCGGGAAACAACGTGCCAAGTCGGGTATGGGCAAAAGCACTCATAAAGTGCAAAACCAGGGGTAACCACCATGGTATTGACCCATTGTATTGGGTAATGATTCGTCTAAATGACCCCGTCCAAGAATACCATCGGAAGTAATGTGGTTTTGGCTCATGGTATTGAAAAAGGGTAAACCTATATAAGGAGAAGAAATTCATTGTGCAAATCATGTGTGTGGGTGCAAGATGTCTGAGCTGGAATGAATACTTCTCTCTGAAGTATATCTGAATGGAAAAGGTTACAGTTGAATGATAGATCTGAATGTATGATGCACCAATGATGAAGAAGGGGATCCAGATCTGAAATGTACTTGTATTTGCTAGATCTGTTTATGGAATGATTAGATCTGAGATGAGGCGAACATCTGTCTGAAGTAAAGGGTAAAAATCTGTGTGATGTATCTGTTTTGAAGAATTGCAATGACCTAAATGTCTGAAGAACCATACGCTTGTTTGCCGCAGAGGAAGCACGTATATACGCGGCTTCGCTGAAGAGAAAGCATGTATGCACAATGAAATTAGATCTGTAATATGTACAGAAGTATACGCTGGTTTATGTGAATGGAAGCGCGTATATACGCGACATCAGTGAAAGGAAAGTGCGTATGCAAACTAGGGTTTGCTGAAGTCTGTGGTAAGAAATGTCTGATCTGTTCTGCTGGTTTACTGATATCTGTCAGTGAGTTATATGTATCTATTTCATGGTTGACTGTGCTTAAAAGTATGGAGTGGGTCCAGTCTGAAAATATGATGAAACGTGGCCTGCAAGTTGTGTCCTAGAGGAAGCTTTGGATCCAGTGTGAAAATTAATGAAACGTGGTCCATAGAGGTGCTGAGGGTTGTAGCCTTCAGTCAGGGGGTTGTAGCTCCCTTCCAGGTGAGGCTGGTAAACGAGTTCAGGGGGTTGTAGCTCCCTTCCAGGTGAGGCTGGTAAACGAGATCAGGGGGTCGTAGCTCCCTTCCAGGAGAGGCTGGTAAACGAGTCAGGGGGTTGGAGCTCCCTTCTAGGAGAGGCTGGTAAACGAGCGCAGGTGGGTGCCTGCGTGCTGGTCAAGTCTGCGCCAGCACATATGTTGTAAGATATTTTCTCTATAATAAAATATTGAAGGCTGAGCAACTGCAGCGGTGGTTTTCTCCCGACTTGGGTTTCCACCTAAAAATCCTGGTGTTCATGTGTGATGCTTTGTGTGATGGTTTATTTTGTTCTTTCTGCACATGTTTATTGTTTATAGAACATCTAATGAATGAATGATGGAATGATAAAAGTGGAGAATTAATGGCTTAATTAGATCTCTGTGTATATGCGAGTTTTATGAAGTATATCCGCGTGTATACACTAGTTGGCTTCAGCAAAGTAGCGTATGGGTTTTAGAGAGTGAAAAAGTAAAAATTTTGAATATGCAGTAAATACTGATTCACCCCCCCCTCTCAGTATTTTTCCCAACAATTGGTATCAGAGCAGGTTCTTCTGCAGAAGATTGATCGCTTGAAGGAGATCCGTCGCAATGAGAAGTCAAGAAGGAGTGATGTCTATAAAGCCACCTCTATTCAATGGAAGCAATCTGATATTCTGGAAGGTACGAACAAAATCATATCTACAAAATCTTGGTGCAGATGTATGGGCAATCGTGGAAGAAGGTTATCAATACCCGGCAAGTATTCCTACTGATGCAGCAGAAAGGAAGAAGTATGAAATCAATGCCAAAGCAGTAAATGTCTTATTAGGAAGCATGTCTGAACCAGAATTTGCTAAAGTGATGCAACTACATTCAGCAAAAGAAATATGGGACAAAATCATTCTAAGTTATGAAGGAGACACAAAGGTAAAAAGTGCAAAACTCCAAACTCTTAGAATTGAATATGAAAATTTGAAGATGCATAGTGATGAGAGTATTGCCCATTTCTTCTTACGTCTGGATGATATTGTAAATAGAATGAGAAATTTGGGTGAAACCATAACTGATACTACTCTGGTGGAAAAAGTCTTAAGATCCTTGACTTCAAAATTTGACTCTAAAGTCTCAGCTATTGAAGAAAGGCAAGATCTGCAAACTCTTACTATTGTTCAATTACATGGTATTCTGACTGCTTTTGAAATGAGACAAGGAGGTCCGTCTCAAATCAAAGATTTTTCTTTTAAGGTATCTGCAAGAGGAAAAGAAAAGGAAGTTGTCAAAGAATCCAGCTATATATCTGAAGAAGAAGAAGTGAATTTTGTGAGAAAGCTCCAACTAGGTACTGGAAGATTCAAAGGTAAGCTTCCCTTCAAATGTTTGAGTGTGGAAAAGTTGGTCACTATGCTGCTAAATGTCCTTATAGAGAAAAACATGGTAAAGGGAAACAATTTGAAAAGAGGAAGAGTTATTATGCAAATGAAGATGATGATGAAGTGTCTAGTGAAGATGAAGAAGATTTTGACCTTGATATTAAACTGCTCATGGAAAAAGAATCTAGAGAAGAAAAGGATACTTTTTTGGATGCTCTGGAGGAAAATGATTTTCTTGAAGAAAAAAATCAACTTAAAGTATACCTAGAAGAAAATAAGATCATCATAGAATCACTGAAAAATCAGATTGAAGAAGAAAAGAAGCACAGGGAGAAAGCAGAATGTGAAGTGGTAAGTCTAAGAAAAGAATTAGAGAAAGTTCAGACTCTGAATCTCAGATTTGCTAAAGGATCAGATACCTTAGATGAAATTATCAAGGCACAACGGTCTCCTCTCATAAAAACAGGTCTTAGATATATTGGGGAATCCTCTCAGGCTTCAGCTCCAAACTATCTAAAGGCAGCAACTACTGGTTTACAATATTCTGCCTCTCAACAAGGAAGAAAGGATTCTTTTCAGGTAAAGCAGGATCATCTCTCTTCAAGGAACACTGACAGGAATAACTTTCAAAGAAGGTCCAACCAGTAGGTAAATCCAAATATAAAATTTCATAATTACAAAAATTTCTATTTCAATGGACAATGTTTTACATGTCACAATTTTGGTCATAAAGCTGCTCAATGTGTTGCTTATAAAACTATCATGACAAGAGAAGCAAGAAAGAAAAGTTTGGATACTGAACCAAAGAAGAATACCTATAACAACTTTTCTCTTCTTCAAAATGAATTTGAATGTGCTTATTGCAACAACTTTGGTCATGAAGAATCTGAATGCAAGAGAAAAGTCCAGCCAAAACAACACTTTCCCTCAAGTTCCAAAGTATGGAAAAAGAAGGAATTACAGGTTGAAAACTGTGGGATAGCATTATTTGCAGAAGGTGAAGAAAATCAATGGTACATTAATAGTGGATGCTCAAGACACATGACAGGTGACAAAAACAAACTCCTTACATATAATGCTCTAGAAAAGGAAAAGAAAGTAACTTTTGGAAATGATTCTCCTGCTGTAATTAAAGGAAAAGGGTCTGTGTTTCTAAAAGAAAAGGTGAAGGCTAAGGATGTCATGTATGTGGATGGATTAAGGCATAATCTGTTGAGTGTAATTCAAATGTGTGATCAAGGAACTGAAGTTGTCTTTAGTTCAAAAGAATGTGTGGTTCGTGATCTTGATACAGGTAAAATTATTATAAAAGGGAAAAGAAATCCAAGCAACCTGTATGTTCTAAACTGCAAAGATCAATATTACTTGAGCAAGTCTTTAGAAAATTGGCTATGGCATAGAAGGCCGGGGCATCTGAGCTTCTCTCAAATCAATAAAGCAAGCAGACTTCAAGCTGTTCGTGATCTTCCGAATATTAATCTACCAGAAAGTATCATATGCAAATCTTGTCAATTCGGTAAGCAGACCAGAGTACGATTCAATGCCAAAGAAGGATCTTCAAGTAAGCCTCTTGAACTCATTCATACTGACATCTGTGGACCTATGAGGAAGAAGTCACTACGTGGGGAAGAATACTATATCTTATTTATTGATGACTACTCTAGAATGTGTTGGATCGGGTTCATTAAACACAAAGATGAAGCATTTGAAAAATTTCAGATCTTCAAAGCATTGGTAGAAAATGAATTAGATCTAAAAATAAAGTGTCTTAGATCTGATCGAGGAGGAGAATATTCATCAAATGAATTCTTTGAAATTTGTGAACAACATGGCATAAAAGGACATTTCTCTGTAGCAGGCACTCCACAACAAAATGGCGTAGCAGAAAGAATGAATAGAACAATTGTTCAAATGGCTAGAGCTATGCTTGATGATTCTGGAACTCCTAACATGTTCTGGAGTGAAGCAGCACATACAACAGCTAACATTCTCAACAAGGCTCATGTTCGGGTAAATAGTGACAAAACTCCATATGAACTCTGGTATGGTAATTCTCCCACTGTGAAGCATTTTAGAGTTTTTGGAAGTAAATGATTTATCAAAAATAATGATGAAAAGCTTGGCAAGTTTGAACCTAGATCAGATGAAGGGATATTTCTTGGTTACTCATCTTCAAGCAAAGCATACACATGTTACAATAAAAGGCTTTGAAAGATTGTTGAATGTATTGATGTTGTTATTGATGAGTCTCCTGCAGCTCCTAAAGAAGAAAAACAAACAACAAAAGAAGATGATGGTGACTTATGGCCTTCTACATCAAATAGAAATGATGTAAACAGTGGATCCAATGAAGAATCTGAAAATGATCTATCTGAAAAAGCTCCATCCTGAATCTCAAATTTTGGGAGACAAGGAATCGCGTGTACGAACAAGGAGAACTCCGGTGGGATCTTCTAGTCATCTAGCACTTCTCTCCACAATTGAACCACACAATGTCAATCAAGCTAGCAAAGATGAATTTTGGAAGCAAGCCATGGATGAAGAGCTCGATCAAATTGAAAAGAATGACACTTGGGAATTGGTACCAAGACCACATGATAAAAATGTCATTGGAACCAAATGGATTTTCAAGAACAAGTTAAATGAGAATGGGGATGTTGTAAGAAACAAAGCTAGATTGGTTTGCAAAGGGTATACTCAACAAGAAGGTATAGACTTTGAAGAAACTTTTGCTCCTGTAGCTAGACTTGAAGCCATAAGAATGTTTCTTGCTTTTTCAAGTTATTAACAAATCAAAGTTTATCAAATGGATGTTAAATCTGCTTTTCTTAATGGTGATCTAGAAGAAGAAGTATATATAGAACAACCGGAAGGATTCATTTTGGGAAATGATGAAAATCTTGTTTGTAGACTTAAAAAGGCTCTATATGGTCTCAAACAAGCTCAAAGGGCATGGTATTATCGTCTTGACAAATATCTTCATCAACAAGGATTTTCAAAGGGGTCTGCTGATAGCAACTTATACACAAAAATTGAAAATGATAAACTATTGATTGTGGTAGTATATGTTGATGATATCATTTTTGGGAGTAACGAAGAATCTATGAGTCAAAAATTTGCTTCTGTCATGCAGCAAGAATTTGAAATGTCCTTACTTGGGAACTAACATTCTTTCTTGGCTTGCAAGTGCATCAAACTGCAGATGGTATATTCCTATCACAAATATTCATAAAATTAAAGAAATATACATGGAAGAAATGCAAACTGCAGAGACACCTAAATGATAACCTGATGCAATCTCAGTTCTCATGCGACATTTCACTGGGAACAATCAACCAGATCACAGATCAATGATAAAGAAGTCACTTTATCACCGTATCAATGATATTATACGTATGGGGATTGTTGGACGCATTCCAATCTAATCCAAAAGAGTCTCACCTTCGGGTTGTGAAAAGAATATTCAAATATCTACAAGGAACTCAAGACTTTGGACTATGGTATCCAAAGAATTCTGATCTTACTCTTCATGCATACACTGATGCAGATTGGGTTGGAAGTGTTGATGATCGTAAAAGCACTAGTGGTGGTGCATTCTATATGGGGCCCCGGTTAGTATCTTGGTTTAGCAAGAAGCAAAGCTCTATTGCCTTATCTACAGCAGAAGCAGAATATGTGGCTGCCGCATCATGTTGCACTCAAATTCTCTGGATGATGCAAACCTTACAAGATTTTCAAATCAAATGTACACCTCCTATCCCCATTAAGTGTGACAATACAAGTGCCATCATTATTTCAAAGAATCCTATTATGCATTCGAAGACCAAGCACATTCCCATCAAGTATCACCTCTTACGTGAACAAGTGCTTGAGCAAAAGGTGAAGTTGGAGTATGTTCCCTCCAAAGAACAAGTTGCTGATATCTTTACCAAACCTCTGCCCAGGGAAGCGTTCGAGTATCTAAGACAAAAGTTGGGAGTGTTCTCTGCCAGTCAAAAGCACAAATCTGCATAAAATTCGAAGATGGCATTGGATACGCGGATTTCCTGAAACATAGTCGCGTATATACACGAGTTCATGCACGTAAAACCGAGGTCTTATTGAGACCCATGATGAAGGATATTAAGCTGGTCAGGTGTCATGATTTGTGACTTGATGAAAGTGGTCCAAAGTGAGACTCCACATTTAAATATTACCTCTTAAATATGTAAAGACTTGTCAAAAATTGTAAACCCACTTGGTTGGGTAGTTGAGTCACTTTGTAAACCCAATTTGGTTGGTAGTCGAGTTGAAATGCAAACTCACTTGGTTGGGTACTTGAGTCTCATATGTAGATTCACTTGATGGATCTTTGATGTAAGTATGATTCATTGGTGAGTAGGAAATCTACAGAGTCATGTACTTCATTGGAAAATATGTTTGAGATTCAGCATGAACTCAGGGGGAGCTTGGTCACTTCAGTATACATCAGATCTGCAGAACGCTTCTTCAACATGAGGAGAAAAGGGGGAGAGTATGTTGGTTTTGATCCACCCTTTGCCCTTGATGTCAAAGGGGGAGAGTGACATGGTGTTTGAAATGGAGAGCAAGCATGGTGTCAAAGAATGGAGAGAGTGACATGGTGTCATTGTATTCTTAATGTACCTATCTGTTGTGGTAACCAAACACCATCGTGGTTGCCATCAAGTCCAAAGGGGGAGATTGTTGGCAATGTGATGCACAGTGTTGTCCTTGATGGCAACCCACTGAATGAAGATGAAGACATGAGACAGTTGACATGTGTTGTCCTTGATGGAAAACCACCTGATGAAGTTTATTCTTGACTTGATGGACTTGGTAAATGATGTAAATCTGATGCGATATGATGTTTGTTGGCAATACGATGCTGAGTGTTGTCCTTGAATGGCAACCCTCTTGATGAAGATGATGGCATCTTACTTAATGAAGTTGTGCTTGATAGAATATATCTTGATGAACTAAATATGATGTATCTACAGTGTGTACAGAAGGCAATGAAGAAAGGAATTCAGGATGTGCTAAATCTATGGTGAAAAGAGTATGTCTCAAGGCATACGCGGATCTGTCTAGGAGAAGTCGCGTATGCACGCGCGAAACAACGTGCCAAGTCGCGTATGGGCAAAAGCGCTCATAAAGTACAAAACCAGGGGTAACCACCATGGTATTGGCCCATTGTATTGGGTAATGATCCGCCTAATTGACCCCGTCCAGGAATACCATCGGAAGTAATGTGGTTTTGGGCTCATGGTATTGAAAAAGGGTAGTATAAGGAGAAGAACTATTGTGCAAATCAGTGTGTGGGTGCAAGATGTCTCGAGGCCGAATGAATATCATATATCTGAATGGAAAGGGTTACATTTGAATGATAGATCTGAATGCATGATGCTCCAATGAAGAAGGGAATCTAGATCTGGAATGTATTTGTATTGGCTAGATCTATCTATGGAATGATTAGATCTAAGATGAGGCGAACATATGTCTGAAGTAAAGGGTAAAAATATGTGTGATGTATCTGTTCTGAAGAATTGAAATGACCTAAATGTTTGAAGAACCATACGCTTGTTTGCCGCAGAGGAAGCGCGTATATACGCGGCTTCGATGAAGAGAAAGCGCGTATGCGCAATGAAATTGGATCTGTAATATGTACAGAAGTATACGCTGGTTTATGTGAACGGAAGCGCGTATATACACGACATCAGTAAAAGGAAAGCACGTATGCAAACTAGGGTTTGCTGAAGTCTGTGGTAAGAAATGTCTGATCTGTTCGCCGGTTTACTGATATCTGTCAGTGAGTTATATGTATCTGTTTCATGGTTGACTGTGCTTAAAAGTATGGAGTGGGTCCAGTCTGAAAATATGATGAAATGTGGCCTGCAAGTTGTGTCCTAGAGGAAGCTTTGGATCCAGTGTGAAAATTAATGAAATGTGGTCCATAGAGGTGCTGAGGGTTGTAGCCTTCAGTCAGGGGGTTGTAGCTCCCTTCTAGGTGAGGCTGGTAAACGAGAGTAGGGGGTTGTAGCTCCCTTCCAGGAGAGGCTGGTAAACGAGAGCAGGGGGTCATAGCTCCCTTCCAGGAGAGGCTGGTAAACGAGTCAGGGGTTTGTAGCTCCCTTCCAGGAGAGGCTGGTAAACGAGCGCAGGTGGGAGACTGCGTGCTGGTAGGATTCTGCACCAGCACATATGTTGTAAGATGTTTTCTCTCTAATAAAATATTGAAGGTTGAGCAACTGCAGCGGTGGTTTTTTCCCGACTTGGGTTTCCACCTAAAATCCTGGTGTTCATGTGTGATGCTTATGTGTGATGGTTTATTCTGTTCTTTCTACAAATGTTTACTGTTTATAGAACATCTAATGAATGAATGATGGAATGATAAAAGTGGAGAATTAATGGCTTAATTAGATCTCTGTGTATACGCGAGTTTTATGAAGTATATCTGCGTGTATACGCTAGTTGGCTTCAGCAAAGTCGCGTATGGGTTTTATAGAGTGAAAAAGTAAATTTTTTTGAATATTCAGTAAATACTGATTCACCCCCCCCCCCCCCCTCTCAGTATTTTTCCCAACAGTTACAACTAGCACAACTAAGTTAAACTACTTTACAACTCACATAACTACACATCCAACTCTGTTACAACTTTGTATCACCTCTAGCTACAAATGAATCTACCTAAGGTCCTACTCTAACCAACTCTAGAATTAATCATTCAAATTAACTGAAGTCTGTTACACGCTGAATCGAAATCGTGCCCAAGAGAATAGATTATTATTTATTTTCTAATTATTATTATGAGATAATAATAATCGACATGCATTCTATTTTTAGACATGCGATCTATAAATAGACTTATCCCATGCATCTAAAAATAGAAACTCATCTATAAATAGAATTTGCTCAACCATCTATAAATAGACTCTCGCTATAAATAGAATTTGTTGATCAACAATCTAAAAATATACGTACACCTAAAAATAGCCCGACGGCGTGCTTAATTTTCACTAGGATCATTATCTTGTTGAATCTCAACACTCCCGCTCAAAAAGAAAGGGATTATCCTTCACCCCGATCATGCCTCTATGGTATTCGAATTTTCTCTTGGTGAGTGCCTTCGTTAGAATATCTGCATCTTGATCTTCCGTAGGAATGCACTGAAGCAACATGATCTTTCGTCGCACACAATCTTTGATATGATGATACCGGATATCTATATTCTTAGATCTATCATGAAACACAAGATTAATCAAGAGTTTAGTGAAACTTTGATTATCACAATGAATCACTGTAGGATCTAAATGAGAACCAAACAAATCGACCAGGATCTTCCTCATCTAGATAGCTTCACATGCAGCTTTAATTCCTCCATGTATTCCCCTTCCACTGAACTAAGTGCCACAGATATTTGTTTCCTACTGTACCAAGAAACAACTATAGATCCAATACTGAAGGCCCCTCCTGATGTACTCTTTTTGTCTGTTGGGTTGCCCGCCCAATCTGTATCCGTGAAGCCATGCAGCTTCACCTCATCCATCTGTCTGCACCATAAGCCATACTCAGATGTGCCCCTGAGATATCTTAGGACATGCTTGCCTGCCTTCCAAAAGAGCTTGGTAGGCTTAACCATCGCTTGACTAAGTTGGTTCACCACATAGCATATGTTTGGTCTTGTACTTACTAAATACATTAGCGAACCCACTAACTGTCGATAGATAGTAGCATCCACTACCTCTCTAGATGTAGCATCTTCTTTCCTCCAGTTTCCTGGAAGAGGAGTATCCATGGATTTTCAGCCCTCCATGTGAAACTTACCTTGCATACTTGCCTTGAGACAAAAAAAATTCACCATCTCGTTGCTATATTTCCAATCCAAGGAAATAGTGAAGGAGGCCCATATCCTTCATCTCAAACTCCTTTGCAAGGTCTTCCTTGCATGAGTGTATTAGATGCTCATCACCAGTTAGTATTAAATATTCAAGATAAAGAACAATGATTAAAAGCTTACCCTCCACCACAATCTAGTATAGGTTTGCATCTGCCTCACTCTTGGTGAAGCCAAGTCCGGTGAAATAGCTATCGATCCGAGTGTACCAAGCACAGGGTGCTTGCTTCAGCCCATACAATTCTCTTTTGAGTCTACACACATGTGACTCGCTGCTGGAGATCTCAAATCCTTCAGGCTGCTCAATGTAAACTTCTTCCTCAATGATCCCAGTAAGGAACACAGTATTTGCATCCATATGATGAATGTGCCAACCCATTTACACTAAGAGATCAAGGATGGTCCTTATGGAAGAAGACCGTGTGACAGGTGAAAATATTTCTTCATAATCAATCCCCTCGATCTGTGAGAAGCCCTGGGCCACAAATCTAGCCTTGTATTTCTCAACACTCCCATCAAAAACTTGCTTTACCTTATATATCCATCTTCAACCTACCACTGATTTATCAACCAACCTTGGAACAATTTCCCAAGCGTTGTTTCTGAAAATGGATTCATACTCCTCCACAATTGCATCTACCCATGTGGGCTCCTGTACTGCTTCCTTAAAGGAATATGGCTCAGTCACAATACATTTTCTCATGAGAGCCATGTATCCAGTGAATCAGTCAGGAGCTTGTCTTTGTCTACGCTGTGAAGTAGGGACTCATACATTATGTGCCGCATCAAGCTTCGACCTCTCAGCTTCTGTGGTACGCCTTCTACCAGTTTTGATGTTTGGCTATGTGTGAGTGGACTCCTCCACTCCATGAACCTCCTCCTGTGGCTGATCCACAACTAGAGACTCATCTTTGGGAACCAAAAGTTCCTCCTCTGCATGCAACTCTAGCTCCCTCTCAAGCGACAACTTCATGTCTTTCTCCTCATTGAATTTTATATCCCATCACATCACAATAATTCTGCTATTTGGAAAATATACACGATAATTATGGGGTGTTTCTGTGTTCCCCACAAATATCCAAACTTCAGCAGTCGGCTCCAGCTTCTTCCTAGCATTCTTGGTCACATGCACATAAACAGATGACCCAAAAATATTAAAGTGAGAAACATCTAGTTTCTTACCAATAAAAGCTTCTTCAGGTGTACTCATGCCAAGTATTCTATGAGGACAATAGTTTTGCACATAAACCACAGTGTTGCATGCTTTCGCCCACAAGTTCATTGGTAGGCCCTAATCATGCAGCATAGCTCGTGGAGCACCCATTGTCATTCTGTTCTTCCTCTCCATGACCCCATTTTGCTATGGGTTATGAGGTGCTATGAGTTCTTTTTGAATTCCTTATTTTCCGCAGAAGTCTTTGAATTCATTCGAGATGTATTCTCCACCATTATCGCTCCATAGGGCCTTCACTTGCTTCCCCGACTCTTTCTCAACCAATGCCTTAAACTCACAAAAATTTGAGAATGTTTGATCCTTCTTCTGCATGAAGAAGATCCAACATTTATGAGAAAAGTCATCTCCAAAAATAACATAATACCTTTGTTTTGTTGTTGAAGCAACATAAAATGGTCCACACATGTCTATGTCAACTCTCTCTAGGATCACCAAAGCACGGTTCTACTTTTCATGAAAGGTGGTCTTTACAAACTTTCCCATAGTAAATCATTTGCACTGATCTAACTGTGCAAGTGTACCCTTGGGAAGTCTAGTAGAAATCTGCTGCAAAATTTTCAGGGTGCCATGGTGAAGATGGCCCAATCTCCTGTGCCATAATTCACCCTAATCCCGGCTCGCCACTTCTTCTACTTTTCCCAGCATTGCATTGCAGCCATCTACCTCCAACTTGTAGAGATTCTTGACTAAAATCCATATCCTCTTGGTTTGACCTGTTTTTTTATGTCGCAGGAAATATTTTCCATCACTGAAAATAATGTCATAACCTCTGTCCTCCAATATCGTGACTGAGACCAAGTTTTTCTTCAGACCTGGAACATGCATAACATCTTTCGATAGAAACGGTTTACCTAACTCCCTCTCAAAGGTAATGGTACCAATGTCGGTTGCACTATATCATCCATCTTCGCCCATCTCCATATGCATTTGGAGATCTTTCTCCTCCAAGTCACTAAAAATCTCCTTATCTCCCATCATGTGGAAGGAAGCACCACTATCAAGATACCACACTGATCCCATTGCGCTTGAAACCAAGCATGTGATGAAAGAGAAATCAAGTTCAAATTTTCAGGCAAGGGACTCACCAGCTGCAGCTCCAACAACCTTCTTGTTCTTCTTTTTATATGGGTAGGTAGTGGCAATATTCCCATGTTCGTGACAGTGAAAAAACTTCAACTTGGAAAAATACAGCTTCTTACCTTTAGCCTCAGATATTGAGTGGAATTTCTTCCCCTTCCCTTTCCTTGCCTTGGAAGCCAAATAAAAATCCTCTTCATCATCATGCTTTGATGAAGAGCCATCTCTGGTGTTCCGCCTGAACTCCTCCTACACTAGATCCGACCACAGTCGTTCCCAATCCGGTAGTTTTTCCCGTATCTTGACAGAGTCTTGATAATTATGCCAACCCTTAGGAATTCCAAAGAGAGCCAAACTCACCAAATAATCATCAGCAACTGTGATTCCCACACTCCCCATTTCATCCTGACATTGGACAAAATTTGTGAGAGACTTAGAAATATTGTTTCCCTTCTCCATCTTGATCTTTCTGAGTTTATCCTTCAGTGCCAATTTCCTATGGTCACTGCTACTTTGGACAAGATTCGTCAAAGCCTTCCACATTTAAAATGGAGTGGCTTTCCCATGAAGGCTTGAGACAATATGGTCTCACACACCTTCCAACAAAATCCTTCTCGTCTTTGCTACTTTCTTTTTCTAGGCATCAAGTAATGCAACATCCGTTGAATTGGGCTTAGGAACATCACCGTCGATGAATTCCTTCAAGCCATTATCTTCAAGGACCGCCTCCATATTATCCTTCTTTCAATTTAGTTCTAGATTCCCTCGAGTTCATACTCTAACCACCAACCATTGAAAGCCATTTTGATGTTTACTGAACTGTCACACCAAGAAATTCTTGCAGCAAATTTGAATTGTTTCCACCAACAAACTCAACCACTGCTTCAATATCGAAATCTTCTTTGCTCCGATACCATGTAGAAAATTTAGTACAATTATGTATTGCCTGAATTCTCCTTATCTAGCAATTATATCCCACTATTAAATACAGAATCCTTCTACTAAAATATTTGCAGAAATTTAATTCCCAATTTCAAACACATGAAGAAAGATCAATCACACATAACACATATTTTTTTACCAAGAAATCATAAAGCTAAGAACCCCACTATCATATATTATGTATATATCATGGATCATGAAACAATATTATACAAAACTCTAATCCAAGAGCTCTTAGTACAATATACAATCATCTCACACTGTCATACAAAAATTGATAGCACATGCACCAATTTACTGCCTTCTGACAACCTACCTCCACTGCGTAATCCCTGCTGATCACAATCCTTGAATGAATGAGATACAGCCTTTCCTTTACTGCACAATCCTCATTGGAAATTCCAATGTGTGTGTGGTTGCATGAGTGCACCCACTAATGTCACAACAAATAGTCAAATTGTCCCTTTCACCTATCTCTCAACTAGGTCTCCACTGGATTTGCCATGCATGTAGTTAACAGTAGTAAATATTTAGTTTCATGTGAGATCACTCTATGTGAATTAATTTAATATTTAATTCACTTATCTCTCACTAGTTTATCTTTAGTTACAACTAGTTACAACTAGCACAACTGAGTTTAACGCACATCTAAGTTTAACTCATTTAGCTGAGTTAAACTACTTTACAACTCACATAACTACAGATCCAACTCTGTTACAACTTTGTATCACTCAGTTACAATGAATTCCACCTGCAAGTTGCACCAACCAACCTTAGAACTCGTAATTCCTTCAGTCAACTGGTTTGCCACATCAGTTAACTGAAATCAAGTGCTTCAAGATAATAGATTATTATTTATTGTCTAATTATCATTAAGAGATAATAATAATCGACATACATTATGTTTTTAGACATGCAGTCTATAAATAGACTTCGCCCATGCATCTAAAAATAGAAACTCATCTATAGATAGAATTTTCTCAACCATCTATAAATATATTCCCGCTATAAATAGACTTTGCTCAACATTCTAAAAATAGACATACACCTAAAAATAGCTTGCGGGCCCCACCTAGTGTAGGTGCTTAATTTTCATTAGGATCATCATCTTGTTGAATCTCAACAAAGGGTAAGGCTCAAGTATGCAACTCTCTAACCTCACCCTTCAAATATATTCTAGCTTAAGAAAAAATTAAAAGTGTGAGAAGGAAAGGTTTTTTTAATAGCCAAAATCAGCAGCAGAACAACCTTGGCCTTATCTAGAAGTCAGCTTCGCTTTTCCACCAAGACACACGCACATGTGGGAGAGTAACAAGACAAAAGTGAAGAGGACTTGAGAAAGTGGGTACTAAGTAGTTAGAGAAGGAGTAGAAAGGGGTAACTAAGGGAAAACTTAGTTAACAGAAAAATAACTTTGAGTTTCTTTTTCATGCAATGAAAAAAAAGAGAAAATTTTGAAAAAATAGAAAAAATTGAGAAAGAGAAAAATAAAAAAATAAAAAATAAAAGGTGGACCCACCACCTTTTGGCATGAAAATATTAGTTCCTACAGGTGAAATAGAACTGCTACAAGAACAAAATTTGCTATAGAAAGTTGCTACATGAAAAAAAAAATTGCTACAGGAAAAACATATTTAATATAGGAAAGACAAATTTGCTACAAGAAGCTAACAGAGGGATGCAAGAGAAATATTTTTCTGTTAGGGTATTGGAAAATGATTAATTAATAGATAAAAGGTACAAGTAAATACAATAGAGTTGAAAATTATTTGCTACCAACATGGTAAATTATCCAAGGGTGGAAAGTATTCAAGTCACTAGTTTGATCATCATATCATTCCTTTCTTTTGCTTCAATTTATTGACCATAATTTCTTCGTCTGTGAGAAGAATGAGCACTTTGTGAAGTGTTTTCAATTCCAAAATTTAATGAAGAGAATATAAATTGTTAGTTAAGGGTGTTCATAAGAATGTGATGGACAATATGATGTGTCATGATGATCTGAAATGACTGTATTAGTTTTGTTGTGCTAAGTGTCTTTTCAGTTTAAAAACATGTGCATAAGTGGTTCATTAGTTTGCATAAGGATTGAGTAGTTTTCCCATGATTTGTAGCTGATTTGTAGTGAATTAGAAGCATAAAACAAGCTTAAATAACACTGAAAAACAATGTAAAATATAGAAATAAGTCACCACATGAAATTTACACAACAGACATGATGAAGTAGTTCACCCCTCCTGGGCTACATCTATTGGTCCAACTACCAATGGGATGTCCATCTTTCATTATGCTCAAAATTTTGCTATAAAATGTAGTTACAATGCTTTAATGGCTATTTTCTCTGCACCAACAATTCCAGAATGCTCCAATTAGTCAAAAATGACTCTTCCTTCACTCAGAATGGGCGAAAATTGAATCTTCTGCTCTTTTTCCCAGTTTCACCTAGAAAAGCTCCACTAAAAGTGGAGAAATCCACTTAACTGGAGATAAAATAGAAAATTCTGCCATTTGTTAGGCGCACTCCTAAACTACCACCGAGATGACCGCAACATTTAACTTGATGATTGGGGTTACCACATGCCAACCCCAAAACCCGCGGTTACAATAATGGTTGGGCAGAACCCAAGGCATAAACTATGGTCAGAACTCCGGTTGAGTTGTGGGTTTGGGATGACTGTTTCATAAATTGCGTAGAGATGAAAATTTTCGTGGCCATGTGACAACACAAGAAACTGCTGGTAGTTAGTTGTCGGGTTTAACGCTTATCTTTGGAGATGTGGTTATATATGTTGTTTTCCATGTGAACGCTCCAGGGAACCACTGGCGAGTTGGGACCGCCGATGGTTCCCAACCCCAAACTACAATTTCATTAAAATTTAACATAAAACTACAACCCATAAGGTTAAGAATCATCGTGTAGCTCTAGTGGTAAGGCATGCATGTTTTGGGTAGGAGGTTCGGGGGTCGATTCCTATGGACCTCATAAATTTTACAGTGTAGTCTCAGGGACACGTGGCAGCCTTAGGGCCAGTCACGTGGCGCCTTATAATTGTCCCTTCAAACCCCGTGCATCAAATAAAGACTCGACACTTGTCAAACCCTGATTGGTTCTAAGGAAATGAATATTATGAGAATATTCCTTTTTTGCTGACTGTACATCCACCCACTTGCTGACTATGCATCCCAGTCAACCCTAGTCAAAATGTTGCAATTTACATGTTTGGAATTTCGATAAGAATGCGACATCTCCCTCATACAACATCGGTTTTCGAACCATTCATGGTGCCAGAATCAGGAAGACGAGAGTTTACGCAACCATCCTAGTTTCAACCCAATCTTGTAACTTTGAATTTTGAGAAAAATTTATGAACTCTTGATCATTCCTCCCCATTGGGAAGCTTTTGGACCCAAAAAGACTTGATAACATGTTCATTAGATGAGGGTACAACTACCTCACCTTTCCAACCTCCATCCATTTTTCCTTTCCTGGTTTAGTGCTTTTGAGCCGAACTCGAAGGTAGTCAACACTTCCCCTCTTGGATGCTCTTGTCCTCCTGTCAAGAATTGTATCTTCTTTGAGCTCATCTAGAAATTCTGGTGAGAAATATTCAATATAAGGTAGATGAACATCACTTCCTTGATCATCGATCAAAGGTTTCTCATACAAGCATAAGTTTTCAATGTTAACCACTGAATACATTTGCATATAAGAAGGCAAGTCAAGTTGGAATGCATTGTTACCAACTTGTTTTATGACCTTGAAAGGACCATAGCAAATGGGTTTGAGATTTTTACCTTCCCCTTGCATCCTTTCTTTACTAATGTGCAACCATACCTCATCCCCTTCTTAAAACTTGTGATCAACTCAGTGTTTGTCATGCCTCTCTTTGTATTTTCTTTGACTTTTCGCAAGCTGTTCTTGAACTTGTTAATGTATAATTTGAATTTTATCAACGAACTTTCGAACCTTATCAATGTCACTATGGCCATCAATTGCAACATCCTTTCCAAAGATGAATTCTAATGGCAATTTTAGAAAATACCCAAAGCATGCTTCAAAAGGTGAGGTTTGTGCTGAAGAGTGTTTTGCCCGGTTGTAAGCATGCTAAATGTAATGCAGTTGTTCATCCCACAACTTAGGATGTTTGCTGCAATATCGTCTCAATAGATGCACAACGGTTCTCTTCACCACCTTGGTTTCTCCATCTTTTTGTGGATGAAAAGAGGTACTCTTTTTCGACTTTGTGTGCATCATTATCCATAGATTTGACCAAAAATTCCCAATGAACCTGGAGTCCTTGTCACTAACAATAAAAGTTGGCAATCCATAATGAGCCCGAACATTTTGAAAATAAAATTCAACAATTTGTTCAGTAGTAATGGTTTTCTTACATGGCATAAGTATACACATTTTACTGAATCTATCCACAACTACATAAAGATAATCATGTTGCTTTCTTGACATAGATATACCTCCAACAAAGTCCATGGAGACATTCTCCCATGGCCTTGATGGTACAGGTAGTGGTGTGTACAACCCAAGATTCCTATTACTAGGCTTACTTGTTGCACACATAGAACAACCTCTTATAAAACATGACACACTCTGTATCATGCGAGGCCAATAATAATACCTCTGTAGATGCGCCACTATTTTTCTTACCCCAAAGTGTCCAACAATAAGAGATGAATGAGCTACTCTAATGAAACTTAGCCTCTGTCCTTGTGGAATACATATCTTTCCCAAATGAAACAACAAATTGTTATTCATGTGATAATCTTTTTCTTCAACTTGATTCCCTTCACTCAAACTAGCATACACATCTTGAAAATCAATGTCATGTGCATAGTGTTCTATGTAACTCTCATGTAAAACAGAATCATTTTTGAGTAAAGTATATACACTAATGATTGGTCTTGAAAGCGTATTTTTAAATTTATTGAAAATACATTTATTGTACCTTATAACCAAGTGAAACTATTTAAGAAATCCCATCCACCTGAAATTTCTTGATTGCTACAATTTTGTTTGTGACTGCAAGTACTGTAATGGTTGGTGATCGGTGTGTATAATAGTCTCTTTACCCATCAAGTAGTGTTTCCACTTCTTGACACTTTGTACCAATGCATATAGTTATTTTTCATATGTATGATAATTATTCATAGAACCATTAAAAGCTTCAGAATGAAAAGCGATAGGGTTACCATGTTGTAAAAGTACTGTGCCCATGGCATAATCACTAGCATCGGTTTGAATCTCGAATGGTTGTTTCAAATTTGGTAATGCAAGGACTGGAGCTGAAATGATATTGTCTTTTAAAGCTTCAAAAGCTTGCTATTGTTTGCCTCTCCATTGGAAGCTTTTATTTACACTTGTCACTGCATGCATAGGAGCTACAATGGTGGAAAAGTTGGCAATAAACTTTCTCCAATACTGAGCTGCACCTAAGAAAATTCTTACCTCAGTTACTGTTTTGGGTGTGGGACAATTCACAATGGCTTCCACTTTAGAAGGATCAATCCTCAATTCTCCTCCTCCTACAATATGTCCCAAATAGACCAAAGGAGTCTTTCCAAACTCACACTTTGACATCTTAAGAAAAAATTTCTCTTTCTTCAAAATATCAAGTACTCTATTCACATGCAATACATGATCTTCTCTTGTTTTGCTGAAAAGAAATGTCATCTAAGTACACAATTACAAAGTCATCAAGGAATGGGCACAAAACACTATCCATAACACACATGAAATTTTCTGGTGTATTACACAAACCAAATGGCATAACTAGCCACTCAAAGGGTCCTTGTTTGGTTTTGAATGCAGTTTTCCATATATCACTTTCGGTAATTCCATATATCACTTTTAGTTGATCAAGCAAATCATCTGTTCTTGGGAGTGGGTAATGATTCTTTATCGTAATCTTGTTCAAAGCTCGAAAATATACACACATGTGCGAAGTCCCATCTTTCTTTGGTATCAAGACTATGGGTGAACTGCATGGCGAGGTGCTTGGCCTTATGATTCCTTTATCCAACATCTATTTGATTTGCCTCTTTATTTCAGCATTCTCCATTATCGACATGTGATACATACCAATGTTTGGAAGAGGACAATCTTGCTGCAACTGAATCTCATGTTGAATTTCCCTTTTTGGAGGCAATCCTATTGGCTCCACATCATATGAATCTGATTTCAACTTAGGATCACATCCCTCAAATGATTCATTATTAATATCAGCTTTAGGCTTTATCATAAGAAGAAAAAATTCTTACTTGAATTTACCAACCTCTTTACCTATCTAACATTTACCATAGCAATGTTTGTCTTCTTGTGATGTGCTCTAACAATGAACTCCTTGCCATCTTTGAATAAATGATATTTTTTCTCATGGTGATAGAAGATCACTTTCTTTTCATACAAGTAAGGACTCCCTAATACGATTATAGTGATGTCAAGTGGAACCACATCTAATTCAACTGTGTCAACAAAATTTGCAGTGATTGCAAACCGCAATATACATTTCTTTGAAACCTGTAGATTTGCATCCTTACAAATCCAACCCAATGGATATGGTTCTGGATGTGGTATGGTCTCAAGGTTAATTTTCTTAACCAAATATTCAGATATTAATTTTTCTTGTGACCTATTGTCAAACAATGCGTCAATATTGGTATGCTTGGTTACGACCCTCACATGAAATAGTTATATTCGTTCTTCTTCACTTGGAGTATGTATGTGACAGATTGATGTATTGGTACTAGGTTTAGTTTCAATCTCTTTTCCCTTCATGTTCTTCAATCCAATGGTTGTAATCTTAGATTTATCACCTAAATCAGATCCTAAATCATGTTGAGATGTAGCAACAGTTTTATGTTTCCCTTTGTTATTGGGTTTCTTTCGCCTCAATTCAGGATGTAATTTCCAACAATGAGTTTCATCATGGCCTTCTTTTGAATAATGTTTACAAACCACTTTTTCTCCCTCTTTCTTAACAGATGCATTCTTTTTTTTTTACCTTTTGAGGTATTCTCCTTGGCTTTACCCTTAAAAGGTTTCTTTCTACCCTCTTCATAAATTTTCTTCCCTCTAGCTTCTATATGTGTGGCCTGAACACATACTTCATCTAGACTAGTGGGGTTAAACATGAGAATAGTATGTTTAAGGTAGCTATGTAAGCCTCCTATGTACTTTAACAAGTATCATGGCTCTGAAAATCCACCCCTAATAAGAGAGCTCTTCTCCTAAATTCTTTGGTGTCTTCCTGCACATTTTGTCCCTTTAATTTCCTAAAATTATGTCAGTTCATGATGGCTTTCTACATATGAGCTAGTGGATAAAACTATTGTTTAATAGCAGTAATGAAATTTGACCATGATAGAATAATCTTACCATGATTTCCTTCTTTGTCTTGGCTTCCCACCAAACAAGTGTTGCACCTTCCATTCTCAATGAAGCTAATTGGAATTTGGTATCATCATCTTGAAGGTTCTGGTTCTCAAATAGACCTCCAATTTCCTAATCCAATTATCAAGCTTTTATGCTTTTACTTCACCGTTAAACATTGGAAATTCAAAATTAACATCAAGTTTTAAAAAAGGACTTTTACTAGTGTTCTCTGACTTGTGTGGCTGATGTATTGAAGAAGAAGTAGAGGATGATGATGATGAGGGTGAGGATGATGGCTCTCCATTGCCTCCATTTCCTCCATTTCCCTTCTTTGACTTACCTTCATCATGGTGACCCCCTGAAGATCCTTGTCCTTATTTTTGAAGTTTAGATCCTTCTCCTTCAAGTCTCTCATTCCTTTCTTGATATAGGATTCTAACCATCTCAGTCATGTCAAGGAATGCTTTCCTAAACATTCTTTCTTCCTCTTTAGGGTAAAATTATTAATGGATTTCTCCTTCCTTGTGAGGCATGCTTAAGGGAACTTCTAATTCTTTAGGAGGTGAACTAGGTGGTGGAGATTGTGGCAATCTTGCTCTCCTTTGCTTTAGCTCCTTTTGAGACCCTTATACTTCCAGCAATTTTCCTTCTCCTCTCTTGAGCTTGAGCCTTGTAAGCATCTAAAACTTAAAAATAGTTAAACAATTCTTTGCACTAAACAACACCAGAGAATAAACTCTAGCGTTGATACCATTCTTATCTAAAATTATTGTATTATTTTTGTTGTGCTAAGTTTCTTTCAGTTTAAAAACATGTGCATAAGTGGTTCATTAGTTTGCATAAGGAATGAGTACTTTTTACATGATTTGTAGTTGATTTGTAGTTGATTTTTAGTGAGTTAGAAGCATAAAACAATCTTAAATAACATTGAACAATAGTGTAAAATAGAGAAATAAGTCACCACATGAAATTTACACAGCAGAAATGATGAATAATTTCACCCCTCCTGGGCTACATCTGCTGGTCCAGCTCCCAATGACATGTACATCTTTCATTATGCTCAAAATTTTGCTATTACATATAGTTACAGTTGTTTAATGGTTGTTTTCTCTGCACCAATGGCTCCAGAATGCTCCAATTAGTTAAAAATGACTCTTCCTTCACTCAGAATGGGCGAAAATTGAGTCTCATACTCTTTTGCCCAGTTTCACCTAGAAAAGCTCCACTAAAAGTGGAGAACTCCACTTAACTAGAGATAAAATAGAAAATTCTGCCATTTTTTAGGCACGCTGCTAAAATTCTACTGAGATGACCACAACATTTAACTTGATGATTGGGGTGGCCACATGCCAACCCCAAAACCCGCGGTTACAATAATGGTTGGGCAGAACCCAAGGCATAAAATATGGTCGGAACTCCAATTGAGTTGTGGGTTTGCACTGACTGTTGCATAAACCGTGCGGAGATGAAATTTTTCGTGGCCATGTGACAATAAACAAAACTGCTGGAAGTTAGTTGTTAGTTTTAACTCTTATCCACGAAGATGTGGTTACATATGTTGTTTTCCATTTGAACACTCTGGGGAATTGCTGGCGGGTTGGGACCGTCGGCGGTTCCCAACCCCCAACTGCAATTTCATTAAACTTTAATATAAAACCACAACCCATAAGGTTAAGAATCATTGTGCAGCTCAGGTGGTAAGGCTTGTGTGTGCTGGGCAGGAGGTCTGGGGGTTGGGTCCTGCGGACCCTCATAAATTTTATAGTGCAGTCTCAGGGACACATGGCAGCCTTAGGGCCAGCCACATGGTGCCCTATAATTGGCCCTTCAAACCTCGTACATCAAATAAAGAATTGAAACTTGTGAAACCCTTATTGGTTGTAAAGAAAGGATTATTACGAGAATATTCATTTTTTGCTGACTGTACATCCACCCACTTGCTGACTGTGCATCCCAGTCAACCCTGGTCAAACTGTCGCAATTTACCTATTTGGCATTTCGATCAGAATGCGATATCTCCCTCATACAACATCAATTTTTTCAACCATTCAGGGTGCCAAAATCAGGAAGACGATATCTACGCAACCATCTTGGTTTCAATCCAATCATGTAATTTTGAATTTTGAGCAAAATTTATGAACTCCTGATCACATGACCAAGAATTTGTATCAGCAGTAAGAGGTTTTGGAATTCAATGAGAATGGAATTGGTAATGAGGTAATGGATTCCAATAAATACTTCTTTTCACAATGATAAGTGCCATAGGAATATTAAGAATACAAACCCAAAGAAAGGTGTTTGCCTCAAAAATAGAAACCATTACAATTGAAGAAGAGTAGCAAGAAGAGCAGCAGGAGGAGCAACATATGGACCAACAAACAAATAATGACCAGGCCACCTTACATGAAGAACCATAGGGCAAGGAGGATTAATAGGTTTCTCAGAGGATGAACAACCATTTCAGTAGGGGGTATGATGGGCCTCTAAATTAGACATAAATTAAGGCCCATCTAACCTTTCTGAGACACATAAAACATATATTAAATATCTCCTTCTACACTTAATAATTTTTTTTTAAGCTTTAATATGTTCTTAGGAATTTTTAGAGATAATTGCATATTTGTGCCTAATGTTATTTATTTTTGAAGAATATTGTGAGAATATTGGACAGATTATGAAGATTTGGAGAAGAAGATAATTTAGGGACTTGATTCCTACTACTGGAGGATCAATATTGGAGAATAAATGAACAAAATATCATGAAATTATTAAAAAAATATGGAGTAATTCTAGAACTCCAATGATTGATAAAATCTAGGAATGTGTTCCATGTCATTTAATGCAAATTCCTAGTGTTGAGAACTAGATCCACTATTTGAGGGATTTTGGAGGGGAAAGCTTCCTCCTTTCAAGGATAATTCTTCCTCGTCATTTTTTATAAGCACCAATTCGAATTTTCCTCTAGGGGCATGTATTTTTTAGTCTTATTGTGGAGAAAACTTGTTTTTTGACAACTACACTTTCTTTTCTTGTAGGGATGTAATTGGACTGATTCAATAATGAATATTGGTGCCATTTTTATCTTCTAAGGCTTTGTTTCTTCCATAGGATCTGAGTCCTCCTTCAGCTTGGCCATCTCAGGAGCCTCAGATCCCTCTTTCACAATTTATTTATGTTTTTTTCACTTCTTATTCACATGCATCTCTCATTTCTGTTTTGCATATTTCTGTATTTAATATTGTTTCTTTTATTTTTGTAGGATTGAGTTAAATGATTTAAGTGAGTTATTTTTCAGGTTAGTTATAGATTCAAAGGCATTATTCATCCTCGGAATAAGTTTTTAAGGTAATATTAATCATTAAGCCACTTGGATTTGGTTACTAGTTCATGAATATAAGATTTCCGGAAATACCTTGTAGCAAAATAGTAGTAAATTTCTTCTATTTTTTAGAATGGGTTAATCAGCTTCATTTGAATTTATTCCACTTGGATTAGGTCATAATAATGTTAAAGTTAATAAAAAATTCTACCCCATTTCATTTTCACTTGATTAGTTTAGACATTTGATAGATTAACTAGCTCACTTGTTCTTGAATTTCCAAATTTTAGAGTAGTAATATTATGTTATTTTTTAGCACATGAGAACAAGGTTATTTTGGAGTGATTACACTTGTAATGGAGACCTAAGAGATCATAATTAAGAACAAAAAAATTCCCATCCCATTTTCATATGATTTAATTACTCATTCAATGATTTATCTCCAAAATAAAACTTCCTATAGCAAAAATAGAACATCCTGTAGCACTCTTGTAGCATGTGTAAACTCGACCAAATTTTCTCCCAAAGCTTGGTTTTTGTCTCTTAGAATTAAATCATGACCCCTAGGATCTAAATCCATGATTGAGGAATAATAAAAATCACTTAGGAAATGCATTTTCACAAAGTAGATTAGGTTTATTTATTTGAATTCATGCTCTTAGGATTTCAATTACAAACTGTTGATCTTGCCTAGGATTAATTTATTTCCAAAGAAACACTTCCATTTCTATAATCAGTTTAGGCTTTGATTTCATGACATTCACTCCATTACATGTGATAAAAAAAATAATAACACATTGTATGTTGCACATATAGTTCTGATACCTCTTAATTTTGTACAAACCCCAAGTTTATAATTAAAGTTGGTAGCCTTGGGAGTTGCAGCATTCTTGTTGCAATATTAAGGCTCATCAACAGTTTTGATGTCCTCAGAAGGCAGTTGGTAGATGTCTCCTCCAGACATCATATTAAGGTTTTCTATCACCTCTTCATTGATCCCTCGAAGTACCAATTAAGTGATTCAGGATCAAGGGTGTAGTTGGCTCTTTTATATCTCAGTTGGAATATTTATTCATAATCCTCCAGGGATTCATCAGGTCCCATAGTCATCCTAAATATTTCCTATTTGGTTTCCTTGGACCTGTTAGACTCGTGTAATTCACAGTATCACAAGGTGACTAATTATTTCTCAAATATTTCGTATTGAAAATAATATTCCATGGATGTCATTTATTTCTAGAAAGATGGAAGGGAATCCTAACTGTCAACAGCCTCAAAGGAAATAATCTGTCTTTTCAGTTTAGTTGAAAGAGGAAAGTGTTGCTGATAAGGTGTAATGGTGAGCAAACTTCATTTTTTCCTTCATTTCGTTTCATTTACCCTCTTTTTCCCTTCATTTTTCCAAACTCTAAAGTCCCATGCTTCATTTCTTTCCAAACCCTTTTTTTTTAACTATTAAAATCTGATTTTTATAGTTAAAGAAGTAGCTCTGCACACCCACCAACAACCATATCATATTTCTCATTTAAACTTATCGTGTATTTCCTTATTCATAGCTCCTCCCCCCATTTTAGTCTTCTTGATATATATATATATATATATATATATGGAAAGACTGAATAAGCCTTACCTTACCCCTTCCTTTCCTTTACGCATCGGCACTTTGCAACAATCCTAGCCACATTCCATTTGCCACTTTATAACTCTGCCGATGCAATATAGTGGGACCCTTCTCGCCACGTCACCCTTTCCCGGTTGCCCATCGCACATCATAATCAAAGTTTTTTATATTTACATGTTAACTCATCGCATGTCAATTGGTTTAAGTGGCAATGTGATAAGCTATTTTCTGCGGTGTGTGATAAGCCTCAAATGTTGCGGTGTGCAGTAAACCTTAATGTTGTAGTGTGTGGTAAACCTCAATGTTGCAGTGTGCGATAGACCTCAAAAGTTGTGATGTGCGGTAAACATAAATCTTTTGATTTGCGATATGGGTGGGACCCAATCGCATATCGCACTTCTCAAGCTTAGGAGAATAAGCGCTAAAAGAGAGGCTAAAAACAACAAAGTTCGAAGTGAGAGGTTAACGTGGTTGTGATGTAGTTCAAAGCAAAAGCCTAAAGATTTCAAGTCTAGGTGCATTAGGTTTTTACGTTGTTTTGTGAAGGAAAGCGAACTTGGGCAGAAAATCTCGAGTAAGGGACCCAACACGAGCATAAGAGTTAGAGTCAGGCTAAAGGAGTAGATTCACAGGGCACAGTGAAGCGATCAGTACAACAATTAGATCAGGTCGTCAAGCAACCGTTTCAGCCGAAGTAGAGCCATATGTCAATATGGTTTTATCGTTGCCTCTTCAGCATCACTCGAGCCAGATTTTGATCACTCCACAATTAATAACGAACTACTAAGGCCACTGTTATGGCTATACTTATCTTATCACCGTCTGCATGGTTCCACTTGTCAAAGTTTAGCTTGAATGTAATTAATGACTATCACTAAAACAGATAGAGTAACTGACTTAGATTTTAGATAAATAATGTATGCATTAACAGTATCAAGGGGAGCCTGGAAGGGGGAAAACCATTGTAATAAGCTCATCTGGTTGGAAATACTCTTCCGTGAATGAGTGAAAGGACATTGTTGTTTCCAGATTCTTGTGTTATGATATGTGGTGAAGTGATCCTTTTCCTGTAATCTGTCACTCTCTAGTTTCACATACTGTTTTCTTTCTTTACTGTGGATGAGAAATGTTTGTGTATGATTTTCCATAGGGCACCCTGCTTAGTCTCGAAACAATAATTCATGTTTTCCTATAAGATTTGAATGCAAAATTCAGAGACGGTCTGCTCTGCATTCATATTGAACCTTAATCTTCTCCTCTTTCCAATTCACAAGTTGTAGAGATCCATTGACATGGCTAGCTTTCCTGGTCTCACTTGAATTTGTTATTCATCCATTTGAATTTGTTTACACTTTTTTGACTCCATAGCCCAATGGCCCTCTCTGTCTCAACAAAAAATTCTCAAACAAACCCCTTTGCACTAATAGCTAGCCCAAAATACCTCTATAAACAAAGCTATATCAAATAGAGAGATTCCTCTCTAGGTCTAGGAGGGCTAGATCCTAGGCCCGAGGCAGTTTTGATGTTAGCCCTCTGTCATTCTGTCTTTAGCCTTTGGAATTATGGGGAGCTAACAGGACCTATAGTAGTCTCTATATTTTTTGTTAAAGGACTCTTGCATATGTGCCCAAGTAGTGATGATGTTCCCAGGAAAACCAAAGAACCAATGCAAGGCTGCATCCTTGAGGGTGGATGGGAATAGTTTTAGCTGTTGGTCATTTGAGGCATAGTCATAGGTCCTGCAGGCAACAACGAATTCAACGATGAAGGTTTCAAGATCCTCAAAATTAATTCCATGGAAATGTGGAACGGTTGAGGGACTGATGTTCTTCGTTCTAGTTCCCATATTTGTTTCTCTAATGGGAAATATTCCTTGGGTCCCAGTCTCACCCATGACTTGAATTGGTGAAGCAGGTTCCTTGGGTGAAACAATTTCTTCTTCTTCTCCAATAGGTTCTTCAAAGTTTTCAAGTGGCTCACATATGGTGTGTTCAACTTCACAGCCACTGAAGAAGAATGAAGGGTGACTATGTGGGGATGTGGGGGGTTTTGGTAAAAAAAATCCTTGGTTATCCCTACTCCTAGGAGGCTTGAAAGTCAAATTTGTTTTGTATTTTTCAATATTTTGGAACTGAATGCAAAAAAAAAGTAGAAAAGAATGCTAAAACAAAACCAAATCATCTACTTAGACACCTCCTCGGAAACGACGCCAAAACGTGGTGAGCCCTAGTATTGAACCAAGAGTGTTGCAAGTACAAGAGGCTACTCTACTTTAATTTATCAACCTAGGGTTCGTACAAAATTGGAGGTGACAATGCTATATACATAGCAGATACATTCTACTCATGCCATCCTCTTCTTAGTTCTACGATGGGGTGCTACAACTAGGGTAACTTCTAGGATATGAAGTCTGTCACAATTTTGAATGAAAATTAAGACTGAAAATAACTCATGACCATTACTCTAATATCAAGACAAGAAACTGTTCTAAATCATAAAGACTCATCTAGCTATTTGCAAGAAAGGAAATCCACACTTAACCTAATGCAAGAAATAAAGTTAAACTAAGTGGATTTCATGATTTAAATTGTTGAATTGAACTTGCAGAAAGAGAAACTAATCTAGGCACACATGTTGAACCAAATGACTAATTTAAATCTATCTATCTCATGCTTGAATTCTATGCTTAACAATGTATATATCAATGACCTAACTATCTTTGTAAATAACTATGTTTTGCAGCAAAAGAAGGAGGTGCTAAGGTGACCTAAGAGGGTATTGGACTCATGGTTTCAAAGTTGAAGGTGTCTTGGAGGTTTTTCTAGGTCTAGATGAGGTGAAAGAGAGGGTTTGGGCTGAATAAGTGACTGACTCACACTGCTACAGGATTTCCTATAGTGCTACAAGATGTCCTGAAATGCTACAAGATTTCCTGTAGTGCTACAAGATGTCCTGAAACGCTACACGAAATAGGCTGAGGGTAGTTTGAGGTCAGAAATGGTGAGGAAAGGGATAGGAGAGCTGAAATGAAGGTGGTTCTAGGTGGAAAGAAGGTATACAACCCTTTGGCCAAGATCAAAACATATCTCAAAGTCCTTATTGCACCTCTAAGGTGGCTCTCGATGTTGTGGTGGAGATGTCCAAAGACAGAGTTGAAGGTGATTTGGTTAGAATTTGGTTGATGAGGGGTGGAAACTTAAGCTAATGGTGTTGGTGGATTCCTCCTCTACTGTTCTACTCAAACCTGCAAGAAAAATACCTGTTCATGCAATTATCATTGAAAAATCTATTATGAAAATAATGCAAAATATGAGTTAAATTTAAGAAAACCTACCTATTCACTTAGAATAGAAAACTAACTCTACATCTCAGGATATTTTCATGATAAACAAAGCAACCTATCTAAATTTTCTGAGAAATCATAAACTGAAAGAAAATTTGGTTCTGTGGTGAATATCTACCCTCCTCATACCCTAATGGAAGAGGTGAGAGAGGGAGGCTTTAACACATAGTTTTAAATTTTTCTATGCTACTGCAACATGAAAGGTAAATAAACTAATGAAAAAAACATGAAATAGAAGCAAACCAAATACAACAATATGAAATGTAAGCAAACAAACTATAGCATCATGAAAGGTAAACACAAATACATAAGAGATATTGAGGCCAATGGATTGGGCTCTAACCCACAAGCTCAGCTCCCTGAAACTAACTTAGTGAAGAAGAAACTGAATACTCAATTTATTTCATCACCAGTTTTTCTATAAAGCATATGAAAGTTACAATGTCCATTACAAGAGTTAAGAGTGATCTATCTATCTCCAAAAATCGAATCCTAATGAGATCTCTCTCTTCCCTATTTATCCTAAAGGGTAGCTACAAATAGATCCCTAAAACACAGGTGATTTGTCTCCTCGTAAATCGAGAGAAGTGGAGCTTCACTCCTCTTGATCTTCCAATTCTTGGCTGCCTTCAATTTCAAGATGTTGGAGGAGAATCTCGAGGATCCCTTGGTTTCCTTAAGGAGTTAAGGAGGTGGTCAACCACCTACAATCACTCCTTGTTGTCTACTCTAAGCCTTGATTGTGCAATCTTCAGCAAAAATGTCATATTCTCTTGATTTTCCCACATTTAAACCAAATTAGGCATTCGAAGTATGATACCCTTAATACACTGTCTACACTAAGAAATA
>JAXQQM020075253.1:0-13893 GCA_034641835.2 Pinus albicaulis
GAGAACAAGGCGTGCCTGTTGTAGCTCTAAAGGCATTTCAAAGTTGTGATAGACCAGTGCCTAGGACATCTTAGCATAGCAAGGAGCATATAATATAATGTTTGAAGTTGTTAGCTTCAGCTCACATGCTATCTCCTGTAATCAGGGAAATAAAATAGAATGGGACCAAACTCTTAGAAACTGACACAGGAAAGAGATACTGCAAAGGCAAGATGCAGAACTCTAATACAAAGCCAGCAGACAATTCAGAGGCAGTTTACTGCAAAGCGGGCCGATTCAGAAATACTCCACAGACATAAATTATCAGAAGGTGTATGTAGCGAAAGAAATATTGAGAAGATATTAGTTAACATTGAGCTGATACCCAGATATACAATACCACCATGCATGGGCTTACCAATCTAAGAATCCATACATGATAATAGCATTTTAAAAGCACCCTCCCAAAGCAACTAATATAGCAGAAGTACGGTTTAGATGAATAATGGAACAAAATATCATGCATGAGCCATATTTAAAGCGCTTGCCTGATCCGAGCATGGGCATCAGCTAGGATGAATCCATACCAAAAATCAGTGAGCTACTCGCATTCCAAAACATGATACAAGAAATATGGATGAAATGAAATTTTCTATTAATATATGCATCAAAAGATTACGGACGGCAGAAATGCCAAGGGTAGAATATCTTTGACGGATAGGCCTCCATTGACGGAGACCTAGCAAACACGAGCCTTCAATAATTTCGAGGTATATAAAGATTAAATCTGCCTTAATTTCTGATAAAATCTGGAACCCTTACAATGCGTTTCTTCATGGTTTTTATAAGAGAAACTAAACCTAGCAAAAGAGGTAGGTGATGAACATTTAATTGTATCATTAAAACAAAATAGAAAACATTTGTTTATCTTTTCTTGAATGACTATGATGTCTTTGTTTATGTACATACAGCACCCTTTCGTAAGAATAAATATATATGCAGGTGAGAGTATCTCCGGGGGACACGGTAGAAAGTGATCATTGTCACACAAATATCCGTCCTTGCCTGGGAAGAAAACTATGTTGAAATAAAACCTTGAGGACATTGTTTTCTCCGTATAAATCTTTCGAATGATGTGTAGGATCTTCAATTTGGTACTCTTCTTCAAAAGGCTAGGACAAGGCCCTCAAAATCTTCAGCTACCTACCTTTAATTCTCTGTTGAACACTGATATTCTTCATCTACCCCATTAATATCTCCATCTGTGAAATCGGCGCCTTGAATGTCCCTGCAAGGTTTGACAAATTTAAACCCTACCTCTTAAATTGGAGTCTTGTCGATTTGGCTTTCGGGGACCTTTTTCATAATTCTTCTCTGAACATGGCCCTTTGACGTGTGCTAGGCTCTTGTAATGGATGCTGCAAACTATGATAATTCTCCGTCACTGTCAACCTGCAAAACACGCAAAGCTGTGAAGAAAACAAATGCATGGGGGACAGAAATGCCATGGAAGTGACTTTGTAATAGAGGGACGTGATGAAGCGGCAGAAGCATGCAGGGTGGTGACGAAGAAAACACAGTGGAAATAATGGCGGAAGGGCTGGCCAGAGTTTATAATGTGGAACATTGAAATATAACGTATGAATGAAATATATAGATGGTGGAGGGAGAAATGTGATAACACATGGGATGATGACATGGAGGAAGACCCATTCAACAGCGGGGATGATGAAATCTTGGTCTTCCGATCTCAGGAGGAGATCGACGATTGAGAGAGCGACAGAGGCGATGGACTGTGGGCTGGGAGCACTGTACACTTGAACTAACACTCGTGCAACTTCGAAGTGCGGCGATCGTCGGATGAAGGCCCTCAGATCAGACGGTTGTGGTGAATATCGCTGCGTGACTTTGGTCGAACATTAATGTGCGATGGACATCGGTATTTGGGCCGTACGCTGGGACGCGTGGTGAGCGCTGAGTGGAATCACTGGCCCAAGGAGAAATACCGCTTACCGCCGAAAGGCGGTGCGATATAAACCGCTGGTTTTTAAACAGAGGACATGGGGCTGGGACCACAAGGCAGGAGAGATGCGGTACGTTGATCTATGGTTTGATCGGACGGCTCAGAATGCGCCCGATATGCATTCGGTAAGCACCTTTCGGCCTGACGCGTGGTTACAGCCTTTGGTTGCGCGGAGTAAGAAAACAAGGGGGGCCAGGGCCAATAGGGCTGAACCTTAAATATTTCAAATCTGAAATTTTCAGCCATTTATAATGAATTTTAGAGGCGGGAAATGGCAACGATAGATACAAAAATGATTTTCCAAGTCTGAAAGGGGGAATTTGAGAACTCTGAACCAGATTTCCTGTGAAATTTTGTAGGAAGCGGATTATGATCAACATTGGCTCCACTTGGGGACGGCACGTTCGTCCCTGGACGTGTCGAGAACTCGCAGACCCTCTGATCATCCCGTATACAGACTCTGCTTCTCCAACACTTTCATTTTTCACTTTATCGTTCATTACAACACTAAAATTATTTGAACACAACAAAAAAAGGAAACTATCATACAATATGATACATCAGGCTGCCCCTGCCTGGATTAGAACTGGAAATAGGGTTTAAGGAATTGACCATTTATAGAGGCATTCAGCAAGTCACCCTGTAAATTCTCCAACCTGAAAGTATTATTTCCCCCTTGTTCCACAATTTTGAAAGGACCAAACCAGAGGGGGTCGAATTTTCCATGTTTACCCTTCTCAATTCTCCAGATATCCCATCTGAGCACCAAATCACCAATCTGCAGCTTCCTGTCTTTTGCATGCTGATCAAAAATATGTTTCATTTTCTCTTGATATTCCATTAACCTCTGATTCACCTGGCCCCGTGTTTCTTCTAATTCCACCAATTGATTGATTCTCCTGATCATATCATCAGGTTCCTCCTGGCTTTCTTGCATGAAGCGGGCCACTGGTAAAGCCAGCTGTACAGGAAGAACTGCTGCTTGTCCATATACCAATTCATAGGGAGATTTCCTAGTTGCTCTTTTGTTGGTAATTCTATTAGCCCATAGAGAAAACTTTAATTGGGAATCCCCATTCTTCTGATTTTCATTGATAGTCTTCTTCAAGGCCCTCACCAGAGTTTTGTTTGAAGACTCTGCCAAGCCATTTCCTTACGGATAGCAAGCTGCAGAGTGACTCAGTGTGATATTATATTACTAGCAGAAATTCATAAATTTTGCAGACTTGAAGGCCTGTGCATTGTCAGTCACTATTCGAGCAGGACAACCAAACCTAGATATGATGTTTTCTTCCATGAACTTCATGATCACACTATCTGTAGCATTCCTTGCAGGTATGGCTTCCACCCATTTAGTGAAATAATCTGTGGCTGTTAATATCCATTTATTTTGTCCACTTGATGGGGGATGTATTTCACCTATGAAATCGATACCCCATTGTTTGAATGGTTCATCCACGTGCACTGGAATCAGGGGAAACGGTGCAGAATTTTGTCTCTCAGCAAATTTATGACATTTATCACATGCTCTTACCCTGGCAAAAACATCTCCGAAAAGCTTTGGCCAATAGAAGCTAGCTTTCAGAATTTTATGAGCTATGGCCCTCCAACTATAATGGCCTCCACAGATCCCTTCATGGAATTCTGCTATAATACTCTCGACTTCATTCTCTGTGAGACACATAAGTAAGATACCTGAGGGATCTCGCCAGTATAGCCGGCCATTGGCTACTATATACTTCTGTGATTTCAATCTCAGTGCTCTGTATTTAGTTTTGTCACAACTTGGAGGGCAGCTGAGTGTAAGGACATATTCTACTATCTCTTTGTACCACAGACTGGGGAGGTACTTTAGATGTGTCTCTGGAGTAGCTACTCCAATTCCATGTCGTTCTTCTTTCTCCTCAGATTCCTCATCTTCTATAATGGACAAATTTATGCCCAGGGCTTGATAGTTTGATTCTGATAACATTTTGGCAAGCCCTTGTCCTTTAATTAGCTTAGTAGGGCGGATGTCCAGGTCATATTCCTGTATTTTAGCAATCCACCTCCCTCTTTTTCCTTCACTATCCCGCTGAATAAGGATATCTTTTACGGCAGCTGCAGGCACAAATGCAGTGATGTGGGACTGTAAGATATATACACGGAATGCTTTGAGGGATTTCACTAGGGCATATGCTTGCTTTTCCAATATGTTGTATTTTAATTCTGCATCACGGAGCACCTGACTGAAAAAGGCAATAGGCTGCTCATACCCTTCCTCATTTTTTTGCAATAAAACTCCTGCTATTGTATGAGGTGATGCAAAAGAAAAAATCATGAAAGGTTTATCATAATCTGGTCCAGCCAGCACAGGGGCTTCTGCAAAAGCATTCTTTATCCTGGTAAATTCCTCCCGTGATTCTTGTGACCACTTTACCTCATTATTCTTCTTCAGCATATCTGTTATATGCCTAACTATCTCAGCATAGTTAGGGATAAACCTTCTCAAGAAATTAATGCGCCCTAGGAATACTTGTACCTCTTTCTTATTTCTAGGAAAAGCAATACCATTTATAACCTCTACCCTCTTAGGATCTATCTTCACCCCATCTTTAGTCACAATATGGCCCAAAAGCTTTCCCTCTTCTAATGCAAATAAAGACTTTTGAGGATTCAGAGAGAGACCATACCTTCTGCATTTCTCAAAAGTTCTCCGCAGATGTTCAATGTGCTCAGCATCATTCTTGGAAAATACAGTGATATCATCGAGGTAGACTACCAAGAACTTGTCTTGCTCCCCAACAAAAGCAATATCCATTGCCCTCTGAAAAGTGGCCCCTGCATTAATCAATCCAAAAGGCATCCTGGCATACATAAATGTACCCCATGGTGTGGTGAAAGCAGTCTTCTTTTGATCCTCTGGAAGTACAACCACCTGGTTATAACCAGAGAATCCATCCATCATTGACATCCTAGAAGATCCAACCACTTTCTGCAGGATGTAATCCATTTTGGGAAGTGGATAATTATCCTTTAAGGATGCTCTGTTTAAATTTCTGAAATCCACACACAGCCTTATTTCTCCATTCTTCTTTCACACAGGGACAAGGTTTGCCACCCATTCAGAGTACCTTAATGGCACAATTATTTTGGCTTTTAGCAACTTCTTGATTTCTTTCTCAATAGAAGGCAGCAGCAGGGGATTGATTTGTCTGAGCTTCTGCTTATGGGGCTTTGCATTTGCCTTCAATGGAATTTTGTGCTGCATAATACTGATATCAAAAGTTTTCAAGTCCTGATAGGACCATGCAAACACATATCTGTAAGACTGGAATAATTTCTGATATAGATTTTTATATTCTTCAGGGACTTTCTTGGATAGTTTAATAATTTTGGGTTCAGCCTCAGTACCCAAATTCAGGTCTTCCACCTAATTTTATTCTACCACTTTTCTTGGTTGCAGTGGGACATCATTCTTGTCAAATAATCTTTCTAGAGGCACCATCCCTCTAGGTATAATGTTTCCATTTAACTGCAACACTTTATTACCTGCCATTTTCTCCTCCCAATTTCTTTCTGGAGTATCTTCAGACTCAGCCTCTTCTGCATCATCAATCTCCATATTGGCGAATTCCCCCACTGTTTCCAGGAATCTCTTCATCTGTTCTTCATCTTCAAATACCTTCTAGTGTTTGATATTATCTGGGATTGAAGGCCGATAACGCACCTCTACTTCATATCTTAAAAGAGGGTTCTGAGGTGGTCGAAATGTGCTAGCAGCCATAGCAAGGGAATCAGCCATCCTATTCTGTTCTCGGGGCATGAACTGGATATTGAATGCCAAGAAGAAATTTTCCACCATGTCCCAAACTTCATTCCTATAAGCCCTCAGCCTAGGGTGCTTGGTCTGACACTGATTCCTGACTTGTCTGACTACTAGTTCTGAATCTCCCAGGACCTTTAAACTTTGTATACCCATGCTCCTAGCTGTCTGTAATCCCAATAGAAGTGCTTCATATTCAGCCACATTATTGGTGGCTTCATATTCTAATTTGAAAGACAGTGGGATCCATCTTCCTGCAGGAGAGATTAATAGCACTCCGGCTCCATTTCCTTCTCTTGAATTTGCTCCATCAAAATGGAGTGTCCATATTCCTGCTTCCATGTTTTCTAAGGGTTGTTCACTCTTGATCTGGCAGAAGGATGGTTCATGAGCATAATCTTGATCTTCTTCCAGCATCAAGCATGAGAAATCTCCTTCCTTATTGTAGACTGGTGAATTTACAGAGTTGTCAGCCTTTGTCACCATCTTGACAAATCTAGTCTCCATGTATAACCTCCTCTCCTGGCCACCAAAAACTGGGATAGTGGCATATGTTAAATCCAACTTGATTGATCCACCAATTTTTTTTCCCCAGGACCTTGACAGCAGCATACCAAAGCGAGCTAGGATGTCAGCCACCACGATGTCCATGACCACACTTTTGGCTGGGATTTGGGCCAAATTGACCACCAAATCCTTGATCATCCCTAAGCATTTAAATCTTTTGGAATCAAATGAGTAGAGGTATTTATATGGACGTGTGATTTGTAAACCTAGTTGTTCCATGACTGACAGAGGCATAAGATTATGGGAAGATCCAGAATCTAACATGCAGTTATGTAATAGCAGGTCATGGATTACTAGAGACACATAGAAGGGAGGAGTAGAGGGATCTATCTCCTCGACATGTGGGCCAAAAACTACCATGGGTCTCTCTTCTTGAAGGTTGAGACTATCTGGGATGATTGGTGCTTCTGGAGGGAGCATGAAAGAGGTGACTTGAGATTGATATGCTGGCTGTTTCAACAGTTCAGTCAAGGGGACTGGGATTTTGACCTTTTCAAGTTCTTTTTGCAGACTGAAAACAAGAGGGGATTTTTCTATCACAACCTCTTTGGGCTCTTTATTTTCGACTGGGGGTTTGACTACTTTTGACACTGGTTTGTCATTAGGGGGAGTAACCACTTTTGAAGAAGAAGGAATTTGATCATTAGACTGCAAAGGTTTGTTTAAAGGCTGCTTACCTTTGTCTGTAGCTTTCTGCATTTTTTATTCCTCCTAAGCAGGTGCTTCCTTCTAGGGTAGTTCTTCTTCTTGCTCTTGGGTACGAGTCCTCTTCCTAGAAGATCTGAGATCATATCTTCTATTGAAATGTGCTTGCATGAAGTCATCAAATTGTTTACAATAATGATCAAATTCTGCTTCTTCAGCGTCTCTGATCTTTTCTTCTTTTTGCAATGAGCACCCAGCTTCATCATTCCCTTGCAAAGGGAATTCCTCTCCATCACTATTTGAAAAGGCAATATTTGCATCCTCCAGTCCATAGGTAGCATCTTCAGTGGAGTCATCTACTAGACCTTCCAGGTACAATGGGTGTGGTACTTGATCCTGTTGCTCCTTTGCTTCCCTTGGAAATATTTGCAAGGGTGGTTTCCTATATTGAGGATTTTAACCTCTGTTTGGAGCATTCTGAAAATTCATGAAGGCTGAATTCTTGGCTTCCAGTTCAAGCTTGACCATTTTCTTAATCAATTTTCTCATTTCTTCCATTTTTTCGTTGGCTGAGTCTCTGTCTTGGTTAGAAGTAGATGCCTCCTCTTTGCCCCTTCTTCTGCTATCTTTTTCGGGCCTTCCTTTTGATTTGCCAGTGGAGGCAAATTTTGCTTCCAACTCTAGTGTGTCTGCCTGAGCATCATCCAGAGTAGTAGGCTTTCTTTCTATGAGAGAGAAGCCAAATTCTGAATCAAAGGCTACTACAAAAACAACTTTAGCAGCAGTTTGATGGGGTTTCATATCAGCAGGGAGACTCAGATATAATTTATTAAATCTCTTGATAAATTCTGACACTCCTTCATTGTGTCTTTTCTTTAGTGTATTGAACTCAATGAGAGAATTTCCATGATCTTTCTTCTCTCCCCATTTCCTGAGAAAAGTGTCTTCCATGTTATCCCAAGTGGTAATAGAACGGCCAGCCAATGTCTTAAACCATTTTCGAGCTTCACCATCTAGAGATTGCACAAACAGTATTAAGACCACATCCAAATGTTCAACATTAAAGTTCTCTGCAAAGGAGCAGAAAGTCTCAAGATGTTTTTGAGCATCAATCTCATTTTCTCCATTGAATCTGGGCAAGACCTTCAGATAATCTTGGGGCATATCATTCAACACCTGGGGTAATGCCAGGGGAGCATATTTATTCATCAAAAAGGCCAGAACATTAGCCATTGGAGGAGGTGGAGGTAGTGAAATAATTTTGATGAGTAAGAGGAGGAGGAGGAGGTGGAAGTGGAGTATGAATAATAATAGGAATATACTCAACTGTAGCTTGAGGGGTTGAGGGGAACAAAGGTCTATTGACAGCAGATACTTCGGTTACTTCCTTGACCTCTTCAACCTCAGGAGTAGGATGAAGACTGTTTTTATTTCTGATACCCTCTCGGGGTGGACTATCTGAATAGTAATAATCGGTATCTCCCACGGTGGAGTCGGGATTTGGAACTTGAGTTTCTTGAGAGGAAGAGGATGGAAAGTCTTTTGTGGAAACTTCAGGAATTTCGTAACGGGCTGATTTTCTTTCCCTCCAATTTCTTCTATGTATAATATGGTCAGGGTCAGACACTGAAGGTGTCTTTGGCTTAGACGAATATGACCTCAGGTGTGGCTTACGAGGAGCCAGGACTGAAAATAGATATATCAAATAACAAATGTGGAGTTGCCAAGGTGAGGGATCTGCAACTCTCAACTCTCCATGCTCACCTACTTGAAGAGTGAATAAAAATTTTTCAAGGCCCAGGGATTCTGATTTTCTTAAATTCGTCCCCGGCAACGGCGCCAGAAAGATGTTGTCGCTCCTAGAGACAGCCTAGAGTTGTGATAGACCAGTGCCTAGGACATCTTAGCATAGCAAGGAGCATATAATATAATGTGTGAAGTTGTCAGCTTCAGCTCACATGCTATCTCCTGTAAACAGGGAAATAAAATAGAATGGGACCAAACCCTCAGAAACTGACACAGGAAAAGAGATACTGCAGAGGCAAGACTCGGAATTCTAATACAAAAGCAACAGACAATTCAAAGACAGTTTACTGCAAAGCGGGCCGATTCAGAAATACTTCACAGACATAAATTATCAGAAGGTGTATGTAGTGAAAGAAATATTGAGAAGATATTAGTTAACATTGAGTTGATACCCAGATATACAATACCACCATGTGTGGGCTTACCAATCTAAGAATCCATACATGATAATAGCATTTTAAAAGTACCCTCTCAAAGCAACTAATATAGCAGAAGTTTGGATAGCTATATAATGGAACAGAATATCATGCATGAGCCATATTTAAAGTGCTTCACTGATCCGAGCATGGGCATCAACTAGGATGAATCCATACCAAAAATCAGTGAGCCACTCGCATTCCAAAACATGATACAAGAAATATGGATGAAATGAAATGTTCTATTAATATAACACAATAAAGAAGATTACAGACTGTGAAATACCAAAGACCAGAATCCTCTTTGACAGATAGAACTCCTCCTCACTGAGACCCTATGGGCTATGTGCCTTCATACCAAAGTTTTACAAAATGTTTGCAAAAGCCTTTCACTGCATAATTTTCTGATAAAATTTGGAACCCTTACAATACATTTCTTCATGGTTTTTATAGGAGAAACTAAAACCTAGCAAAAGAGGTAGGTGATGAACATTTAATTGTATCATTAAAACAAAATGGCGAAACATTCGCGCCCATCTTGCTGAATGACTATCTTGTGCTGTTTGTACTACGTAATCACCTTAACTAAAATAAATGTCTTAGATGTAAGAGTATCTCCCGGACATGGTAAAGAGACGGTAAAATCACACAAATATCGTGCGCCACTACGGAAGGAAACTACTGTTGAAATAAATCTAGGGACATTGTTCTTGTGTATAGATAATTATCTTCCGAATGATGTGCGGGATCTTCATTTTGGTACTATTACTTCAAAGGCTATGAAAAGTGCCACTAGAAATCTTGACTACCTTTAATTCTATTAAGAACACGTGTTCATGCACATACCTTTCATTAATATCTCCATCTGTGAAATCGGCACCTTGAATGTCCCTGCAGGGTTTGACAAATTTGAACCCTGCCTCTTAAATTGGAGTCTTGTCGATTTGGCTTCCAGGGAATTTCTTCATAATTCTGCTCTGAAAAATGGTCCTTTGAATTTTGCTTAGCTCTTGTAATGGATGCTGCAAATTATGATAATTCGCCGCCGCTGTCAACCTGCAAAACACACAAAACTGTGAAGAAAACAAATGCATGGGGGGTGGCAATGCAATGGGAGCGACTTTGTAACAGAGCGACGTGATGAAGTGGCGGAGACATGAAGGGTGGCGACGAAGAAGATGCAGTGGAAATAATGGTGGAAGGGTTGGCCAGAGCTTATGATGCGGGACATTAAAATATAACATATGAATGTAATATATAAATGGCAGAATGAGAAATACGATAACACGAGGGATGATGACGTGGAGGGAGACCGAGTCAACTGTGGGGATGATGAAATCTTAGCCGTCCAATCTCAGGAGGAGATCGACAGTGGAAAGAGCATCGGAGGTGATGTGTAGTGGGCCAGGGGCGTGATTTTCTTGCGTTAATGTTCATGCAGCTTCGGGGTATGACGATCGTCAAATGGAGACCTTCAGATCGGACAGCTAACAGCGATATTGCTGCGCGTCCTGGGTCGAATAATAATGTGTGATAGAGAGTGGTTTCGAGGCCGTACGCTGGGACGCATGGCGAGCGCTGAGTGGAATCACTGGTCGAACGGGGATTACTGCCTACCACCGAAAGGCGGTGCGATTAATACCGGGTAGTTTTTAAAACAGTGGACGCGGGGTGGGGACCACAAGGCAGGAGAGATGCGGTACGTTGATCTATGGTTTGATCGGACGACCTAGAACGCACCCGATATGCATTCGGTAAGCGCCTTTCGGCTTGACGCATGGTTATAGCCTTTGGTCGCATGGAGTAAGAAAATAGAGGGGCCAGGGCCGATAGGGAAAAACCTTAAATATTTCAAATATGAAATTTTCAGCCATTTATAATGAATTTTAGAGGTAGGAAATGGCAACGATAGATACAAAAATGATTTTCCAAGTCTGAAAGGGGGGATTTGAGAATTCTATGCCAGATTGCCTGTGAAATTCTATGGGAAACGGATTATGATAAACATGGTGAAAGAAGGTACCAACAATTTTCCCAATAGTGACAACACAGTTTTCCAAACTGCTGCTTCAAAACATTACATGGCAAGTTGTTTTTGTTACATGGTTAATTATGTATGTCATGACATTTAATAATACATAGAAAATAGCTGGGTACATCAACTGAACATACATGAAAGAAAACACTCTCCCAAGGCCATATAAGAGATGGTTGTCTCCATCATAAAATTTGGCCCAATGTTGACCATGGAGCTCAATGAAAAGCTTGCCCTCTTGTGGAGAAATGCACTGAATAAGAATGGTAAGAATGTGCAAATACTATGTTAGACAATCAATGGATGCGAAAACAATATTCTTACCATGTGATGAGAGTAATATGATGCATATGTATATGAATAAGTCCTCCATAGTGGTATGACACACTCCCATGAAGAGGAATGAACCATATGCTGCATGAAGATCACCCTTCTTATACTTGGAAATCCAAGTTAAGAAGATCATATCTATGTAATAGATGTTTCCATACACTACTCCATCAATCTCACTTCCTCCTTTCTCACCAATTGTATCAAGGGTGAAGTGATCCTGGGAACACTCCATTAATACACCCAAGCTCCTAGGTGACAGCGCTGTTGGCCCATGCAAATAAGCTCCTGCCAACTCATAGTTCCATCCTTTGACGTGCACCTTGTCAAAGACATCTCCCATAATGCTGCTACACATAATAAGTTCCTCCCAAAGTGGAAGTACTTCTTCATCATCTAAGGTCAAGGAGTAGCCCCATTGCACCATGATAGTGCCATCTCCTACTCCTGCAACATCATGCAAAGTGTGAGAGCAAATCTTCCCTTGCTCTCTCAAGTACAACTCAAGCAACAAGAGTGTTTGTTGCCTCCTCACGCTCTCATCATACAAGTCATGTGATGAAGACATAATGAATGATATGAATGTCACATCAACACCATGCATCCATACTCTTTGCTACTTAATGATGCAAGCATCTTACCATTCCTCCTCCATCCATGCTAAGTGATGGCCAAACTTTTTCAAGAGTAGCCAGTGTAGCCATGCCTCTTGTTGCCCAGTGTCATAGATTTGCAAGTAGCTTACCAGCTTCTTGCTCTCCATCCACACCCATTCATCCAAATGTGGGTGCCTCCCATCATTCTCTATCTTAGTACCCCTCCCATGAAGACTACCATCCTCCCAAATCATATTTTTGACTTTGCATTTCATGGGATATTGAAATTCAATCCCCTCAATGACCAAGTTGATCCCATAAGGATCCAAATAGGTTGTAGGAGAAAACTTCCCATCATGATGTGTAGGGCTCAAGAAGTGTCCAACACAAACATGAGAGATGTTATCCATCCTAAGATGTCCTCCATCATCTATCAGCTCCCCCTTGAATCCATAAAGATCAAAGTGTGAGAAGGGAACAACTTCCTCAAACTGTTGAAGAACTTTTCACTCCATGATGTGTTGAAGTGCACCTCCAATGAAATCTCTACATCAGATCTCCCTCTCATCAATAGTCCTCCAAAACCAATGAGGTCTTGGATCTGGTGAAAGTAGAAGTTTCTCTTTGCTTTGAGAGGTGCTCATTGAGAAAGGGTCATCTAGAAAGGAGAAATGGTTTCTCACTTCAAGATGTCTACTATCTATCATCCTTTCCTTCAAGTCTTCAAACCCCAACCTCCAGTGAGATATGAAACACTAAAATGGCTCATGAGGATGATAATTTATTTCTTCCTTGAATGTTTTAATATTGCACATCACAATGCAATCTTGTTGCTCTATATTAGCAATGTGTGTTGATTCTTGGTCATATAAAGATGAATTTCCACAATCCTCTAAAATATTTGCTAAAATAGAAAGTGGAACTTAATTCATACCTTGATGGAACTTGGGATCTCCTTGTATGGCTGCATTAGTTCTTTTCCCCAATGTAATGGTTGCCCCATTTGTAGATGTAGAAGGCTTCTCTTCTAAGGCTGTGAAAGTGTTGGTACAAGTCTCCTCCCATGGTGGTGTGGGATTTTTCTCCTCTGATCTTTCTATATAAAAGGTTATAATAAACCTTTGAGTGAACTCTACAAAATTATTCACCCTTGCATGGCTCAAGTGGCTGAACCACCAAACATTGGCTTCACCCTCCAAGTGCATTGCTTCAACTTCTACTGCCTCCCTCTCTACCACTGGATGTAGTAGGAATAATGCCTCAAGCATCCTTGACCAAGCTCTTGCTATAGATGATCCATCATATGTAGGCAATAGAAACCTATTACCTTTGATTCCTCTTTTGTTGTAGTATCTCCTCTCTTCCTTTAACTGAATGAACTGTGGAAGAGATAGAGTCTCTTTGAAGGCTCTAGGTTGAGGTTTGTACTAAAAAAGGTACTTACTTAGAATCAAATGATCCCAGTATCTCTCATGCTTATTGTCTTCTTCCCGGTGAGAATATGAAGTGCATGGTCCTTCCTCTTCTTTTTGCTTATCCTCCTTGGGGAGGTTCTTCATAGATCTGAAGAATGATGAGACAAAACTCACCCTCTCGAACATTATGATTTGATTCTATATTCTTTGTCTGAAACTCATAGGCTGAGCGAAGATGATTCTCTAATACCATTGTAATATCCCAAAATAGTGAAT